>JBBPKT010000762.1:0-14042 GCA_038089395.1 Pulveroboletus frians
TCCTTCAAGGTCAGTGTGCTCTGTGCACCGGCTTCCTTCTCTCAGCTTAACCAGTCGGATAGCATCAATGGGTTGGATTGATGCTATCCGACTGGTTAAGCTGAGAGAAGGAAGCCTGTGCACAGATCACACTTACCTTGAAGGATGAACCACTAAATGGCATCCTATACTCTACAATGGCTGAAGAAGTATGGAAAAAGCTGAATGAGCGCTATGAGGGCAAAGGTCACCAGACCATCACATATTTAATTGGCGAGCTCTTCCATGGCACACTATCTGATGAGTCCAAGATGGAACCATAGCTTAACAGGAGCAGGCAAGGAAGGGCAAGTTGAAAGGGATGTAGGATTAGGTGCATCTGATCTGTTCTGATCAATGGGTGGCAGGGAAGCTGATGATTGGTTACATGGCCCCACCTAAGATGACAGATTTGATGAACATGGCTTGAGACAATCCCATCTGAACAGTTGAATAACATGTTTCATTCAATGATGACACAGTTCCCTTCATGAACATATACACAGTGAGTGTTGTGTTAGAGATGACAACTCTGATCTCCTCCAGGCCCTCCTGTTCAACTCTGAGGTTCCTTAATGAAGTTCTGGACAAACTCCTATAACTTCTACATAGGAGTTACTGATGTCCTATAGAAACAGTCAGAGATGGATAGGAAGGCTGGACTTGTGTCCAATGGCATGTCAGTATGCATTTCTTATGTCATTCCTTTACCCTATCTTCACTTCATTCCCATTCCATAACTTCATGCCCTTTCTTCTCCCCATTCACTATTCCCTTACAGAGATTGCTTGTTTCACTTTGGAGTTGATCGGACTTCATGCTTGCATCTTCACCTACCTTATATATATATTCCCTTTCACTCCTGGCTCTTCTCAGTTGTTCCTGCTACTCCTTGGGCAGCAGCTGAGGTGAGTACCAGTTTTACTTTACCTTCTCACTATTGCTAATTAGTGTAGTGGGCAATCACTGCCCTTTTACTTAGATTTTTCACATGTCGCTCTCCATATTGAAGCCCATCCGGTAACCCTCACGAGCATGAGGATCAAGCTTTGACCTGCTGGAATTGTGCACCCACACATGACAATCCCACTCAGATAAGTGGTTCAACTCAGGTTTCTGCTGGTACAAAAGATTGTGCAGGGTTATGTTGTTGAGCACAACTGTACCCATACAATTCTTCACCCCCACACAGTGTGCTAACACCTCTCCCCACAGACTCTTCGGTAATGTAATGGCATGTAACATGGTACACACACACTTGACAAGTGTGTGGTTGAGGCATTCAGCCACACTATTCAATTGTGGGTTATCATGCATGGTGAGTCTGTGCTCTGTCCCATTGGCAGCTAGGTGTTGCTTAAACTCATTGCTCAGATATTCACTGCCATGGTCAAAGCATAAGTGTTTGATGTGAGCACCAAACTGAGTGGCTAACCATGCCTTAAATTGACAATAGGCAGTGAAGGTGTCAGATTTTGCGCAAAGGAAATAAATTCAGGAGTAGCAGGAATAGTCATTGGTGAACAATATGTAGTAAGTTTTATGTTCTGGAGTAGTGACAGGAGATGGTCCTTATACATTGCTACAAATCTCATTACTGATGGCACTGTGTCATTGTGGCTCACAAGTTTTCCCAGTAGGCTTTCAAATTGCTTTGCCATACTTGCAGGACTCACACTGACCCATTGTCTTATGTAGCGGGTCAAGTTTAATTTCAGCAAGAAGATCCTTGGCCACCATGTCATGGATGGACAAGGGGACAATATGGCATAGATATCAATGCAGAGCATCCATCATTATGGTTTTGACTCCCCCTGCAACTCTGGCAATCGGTAAGCTAGGATGTTGCACCTGGTACAGACCGGTACTTTCCCAAGCAGCATCTTTAACTGATCGAAGATCTGACAAGCATTATCATGAAAAACTGCAATGTAGCCAGCAGTGGTAAGTTTGGCAATGGAAATGAGGGTAGCACCCATGTTTAGTGCATAAAGGACATCTTTCAATAATACATGAGTAGATGTTAACCCATTAGGAAGGTGGACACAGAGATCTCCTTTTCCAACAGTGTTAAAGATTTGTTTGTTGGCCACCTTTATAGGATAAGGAGGTATCTCAATGTAATTCAACAGGTGTTGACAGTATGGAGTAAGATGAAGTGTAGCACTGCTGTCATATAATTTGATAGTTGACAAGTCAGGAGTGGTGGTACAGGTAAATGGTTCCATGCCTCTGCTGGGGAAGGCAAGCCACATGGCATCAGACTTGAGCTTCACATTGGCTGAATTAGCTTTTCCCTTTGTATTTGAGGACTAACCATCTTTCAACCTAGGTGATTTGTCCTTGCCATGCGACTTCCTGCCTTTTGGAACCTTCTCCTCTCAGCCACCACCCTTCTCATAACACTGGTCCTTATGATGACTGGTCCAGCCACAATTGAAGCAATTGCTGGTAAAGGTGCATCTCTTCATCCTGTCAGCATTGAAAGCCACATTTTTGACCTTTCTCTTAGATTTCCCTCCAGCCTGGATTGCTGTTCAATCATATTTATTGAGAATAAGAGTTGTCAACAGCTTGGCAGAGAGTGTTTGGCCTGTGATATGCATGTTGAATGATATGGAGGAGAGGACAGGATTATAAGACACAGGTAATGAGGTGAAAATAATATTGAACATCTCAATGTCAGTGAGCGACAAGCCCATCAAGGCCAGTTCCTCACACATAGACATAATCTTTTCTAGGTGAGTGTGTGTGTCACTGCAATCCTTTAACTTCAGCTTGCCAAGTTGACATCTCAACTCAACACTGATGATGGCTGATTAGTTCTTGAATAAGTCATTGAGTGTATTGAAACACTTGAGGGCAGTTGACTTTCCCTGAATTTGGAGGAACAAAGAGTTTGGCAGGATGACAGCAATCTGTTGTTGAACGAGAGAATCCTTCTCACCCTAGCTGACAAGTGCCTGTTTGTATATAGCTATAGCAAGCACCTCATTGGAAGTAGTGGGTGACCATCCGGGTGGCATAGTAGTAGCTGGACTAGTAGGTGGCATCACAGTTCCAGTGATGTGGCTGAGCAGGTCTCATGTGGTTAAAGACCATTTGAGTCATCTTTTCCATAGGAACCACTCTTTCCAAGAAGCATCAAGCTTCAGGACTTTCATGAACTCATTGCTGATCTTGAAGGAATTGCCATAATGAATTTGAGTATAAGTAACTAAGTCCAAGTGGCAAGGTCAATGACTGGGGCTCATAACCTGTTGGAATCACTGAAGAAGGTAGCTATGAGAAATGGTACATGGTACAAAGAAGTGGCTCATCTCAGAGTCAACTGAGGTATACAAAAGAATGTCCAAAAGATAAAGTGACAAGGACAAAGGACCGAGATTATGTAATCAAGGTCCGCACTGTATACAAATAATAACAACATCCTATTCCATAACTTTGTGCCATTTCTCCTCCTATTTTACTATTTCCTTACAGAGATCACTTGTTTCACTTTGGAGTTGATTGGACTTTGTGCTCACATCTTCACCCACTTTATATATATATTCTCTTTTACTCCTGGGCTCCCCTCAGTCATTCCTGCTACTCCTTAGGTAGTGGCTGAGTGGACAATTACTGCCCTTTACTTAGACTTTTCACACTATCCTCATGCTTGCTATCAGATAGTTCTATGACATGTGTTGGGACACAGTTTTGACAAGGCCAAGTGGCAGGTTCTGGTAGAATGTCATATCTGTCCTGAACTCTGTCCTCCAAACTCCTTGCCCTGTCTCTGCACCTCCAAACCCAGACTTCATATCTTCACACCTGGACTTCACTCTCTTCTCTTGGACTTCTGTAGTTACTATATTTAGCATTTCCCTTGTCTATCCTCTACCCTTCATTCTTATCTTTGACCCTTCATTATTTCCTCAGACCCTTTGCCACACCACATGACTCCCTCTATGTATGTTTCTCCTTACCATATATATGCTTCCTCTTTACCTAATGTACCTTTTCATGTGCTCCTCCATTCTTCTATCTGAACTCTGAACTGGACTTCTATTATATAAGCCTACTTGTACCCTAGTACAAATATTGAACTAGTCTCCTCCCATCTCCTGTCCAACCTGAGTTAGTCTCCTCCAGATCCTTGTCTGGTTTTCCTCCTCTCTCACCCTCTCTTCTTCCCTCCTATGAAATACAAGGACCAAACCTTGGCAAGGGCATGACACATACATCCTGCCCCAAGTCCTCCTAGGTATCCCCTTGTTGCTCCAATCTCTGTTCATCTTCCTATGAACTTCATGTACTAATCTTTGGACCTCTGATTGGACTTGAGTTCAGAGGACCCAGACTTGACATAAAGAGTCAGTTACACATGCAGAACATGGATATCACTCACCTTGGGCCTTGCCCTTTTCCTTCTAGTCTGTTGACCCACCTGCCTTCATTGTCTTCATTGCATTTCCTCCTCACCTGCTCAATTTCTTGTATTTCACCTTGAGGTCTTAGCACTGGTTGCATGTCCAGCCTTCATGACCTCAGCATTGGACATTGGCATGAGCATATCCAGCACACAACTTCTCATGGGTGGTGGATATGTTGCCTGAGGCAATCTTCTTCAGGGCCAGCTCATTGCCCTCATTGTTCTTGTCCTCATTGTCTAATACGATCCACTGTTACTAATCTGAGTGATTAGTATGGAGGCCATGATGTATGAATGGGTCACTTACCTTGGTTGGTTGTGCCAGAATCACAACAACAGGGCATAGTTTTTTCACACCCATGTTATTACTTCGTTCTGGGACCAGATCCACCAGGGTTGATTTTACCTTGGCTGGGGCTGTTATTAGTTTGACATCTTCTGGGGCTCATATATCCTTGTCTCATTGCTGTTGCACAGTGGCCTGCTGCTCATTGCCCTTCCTCTTCTGACATTCTGCCTTTTTAGCCTTCCATCTCACAGCTGTTTCATTGGACTCCCATATCTTCTCAGTGATTCTGGTATCAAGGATGGCCTTGATACCAAGATGGCATGCATCTTGTAGGCAGCCAAGGGCATGTTTCTGCAATAGGTTAGCAACCAGGTCAGATGCAAGAATGAGTCACATACCATGGTAGTTTCCCACTTGACTATTCACCTCTCCCAGTTCCTTCTTGTTATCCAGAATGGTTTTGGCAACAATGATGATTAACTTGCTGGCTGCTTTGAGGTTAGCATGAGCATGTGTCTGCAGATCATCTTTAGGTGGTGGTTGTGTGAATGCAAGTATGTTGTTGAAGTCGGACATGATTTGTATTGAGATGTGATGAGAGGAAGTGAAAAGAGAGGAAGATAGAAGAGAGAGAGGCATGATGCATTATAGAGTCCAACACATGATTAGGTGGACATTCAATCCACCTATGTCACTATTGTCAATTTGCTGAGTCACAACTTCCCACAGTCACATGACTGACTAGGGACAGTCAGTATTCAAGTTCCCTGTGGATGTAGGAGGTTGGGCCCTTCTACAGTTATAAGCCTCCCTTTTCAGTCTATTCAAGCATTCACTCAAGCATCCATCATGCATCATGTCCATCATCCATCCAGGTAGGTCATTTTTGCATTCCATTCATTTCTTTGTTCATCCAGATCCATTTGTACAATCCACCTGTTTATCTGGATCCAGATCATGTCAGTCTGGTACCAGATTCATATTGTCCAGTCTGGATAATTTTAGCTTACATACCCACTGGGCACTGATTGGCCCTGGTGTAGGAGGTCAAGTCCTATGGTTGCAAGTCCCCCTTTTCTGTCCATTCAAGCATCCACTCAAGTGTCCATTGCATCCACTGTCCATCCAGGTAGGTTTATATATTCTTCATCTGGTTCATTTCTCTGTTCTTCCAGTTGTTTGTATGATCTGCCCATTCATTCCAGATCTGGATTGTGTCAATCTGGTACTGGATTTGTATTATCTGGACTGGATTGTTTTAGCTTACATACCTGCTGGGTGCTGATTGGCCCCAGATTAGTTACCTCTCATAGATAGAAGTCCATAGGTATTCCCGGGGACTATAAAACCAGTGTATGACACCTTTGAATACATCTTTCCACACTTCCCATCTTCTATTCATAAGTCTGAGGGCTAGTGGCCTAGGTCCTCACTCACTTAGCCTGTTTCCACTGGCCCCCTCCCTTGGGTTGAGTTTATACTCACATCCCTTTCTTTTATCTGATCCTTATCCACTCCAGATAGGATCTGTATTTTACACTGGATTAGTTACATCTTGTACATAGAAGTCCATGGGTATCCCTAGGACTATAAAGCTAGTATATGAAACCTTAGAATATATCTTTTCACCCATCCTTGAGTTAGCAGTCTTTCCTTTTGTTTGAGGGCCAGCTACCTAGGTCTATACTTATTTGGCCTGTGTCTCCTGTTGCCCTCCCTTGGGTTGAGTCTATACTTGCACCCTTTTATTTGATCCATATCCACTCCAGATAGGATTAGTGTTTTACAGCACACTGCTATGCAGCCTCCAGAACCAGCATGCACCTGACTCAAGTAATGTTGCAGCTGAACTTGGGCTACTAACAAGCAACAGCAGGCTTGATAAAAATGACAGTGAAGTCTTCACTATGGTTGCAGTGATTGTGGAGGTAAAGGAGAATGATCCCATGGGTGTTAAGAAAGCCCAGAATAGGCATAACTGGCTAAAATGGGATGAAGCAATGAAAAAGGAAATAGACTCCCTTAAAATGCCTCAATCATGGACCATCATTGAGTGCCCTCCCAATATCCTTATGTGTTGCACCCTTGCTGAGGTTCTGTTAAAACCAGATCTCCAGAAGGTAACTCCAGGATGTCTGGAGTTCGGACAGGACTTGGCTTCACCTTATGTGATGCGCCCTTGTCACAAGTCCAGGGTGTCCTGTAATTTCAGAGGGTGAGTTAGGGTCAGAGTTGACCTTGTTGTAAGCAATGAAGATCAAGGATGGGTCAGATGAGAGTCCAGAGACTCAAGGGGCTCAGATGGTCAGAGACCAGAGAGTTTATGATGATATTCGAACTGAGATATCTATAACAGAAGTGCAGAGACTTATGTTTTGCATCCATATGTATATAAGTGTTAGTCAGAGTCTGGAGGACAGATGCTAAGTATACTGGAGCTGTGCTCCTAAGCAAAGCACAGGAACAGGGAATGACTGGAGGCAGGGCTAGTGGCTATATACTATAAGCAAAAAATGGAATGTAACATAGAGAAAAAGGAGCACTAAATACAGAGTATCTGAAGTGCCAGGGAAGCAGTGTAAAAGCCAGCAGTCTCCTATGGTTGCATACCACCTTTTTCAGCTCATTCATATGTCTATCAAGCCCCCTGTCCATGTCTCATGTCCATTCATATCATCCTGAGGTCAGTTTGCCCCATCTCTCCTTTATCTGTTTGTCCATCCACACATCTGGTTCTGGGTCACTGCAGATCAGTTGTATCTGGTCTAGTTCCATTTGCTGGATCATCTGTTTTTACTTATTGTTTGCTGGTTCTGTTGCATGTCCCCCTTCATCTTCAGTCTGGACAACATCATTTAGTTTTCCCATATGTTTTGATACTTAGGATTGAGCATTCCTTCATAGGATCTTGGCTGTTGTCATAAATACAAAGTCCTGGGAATGCCCAGACTATAAAAGTTCTGTATCAGAATTGTAAATCTCATCAATCTCACACCTGGTTGGTCATCATTTTTATCAGGAATTGTCCCCTTCATTGTTGCTGTCATGGTTTTCATTGTTCAAGTCATCATTGTCATCATTCTGGGTCCTCGTCCTTGACCCACTGTTGGTATCTGGCCCTCATCCTTGGCCAGGTTATTCATTTTCATAATGCATAGTCATCTGGATTGTGTTCTCTTTGCCCTTGTGCACTGAGGTTGGTTGTAGCTAACCCTCACTCACTGACCTCCCTACAGAGAACCCCTTGGGACAAGTACAACTCACCCACTCACATACATCTCCACACACAATCACTGTTTTACAGCAGACTTATTGAGAATGCACTGGAGGTTGCAAGAAGAGAGTCCGGAGTTGGATTCAGAGTTGATTCTGGAGTTTTGAATCAATGGATATGACAGGTTCAGTCCTTGTATTTCATAGGAGGGAAAGGGGAGAGTGAGAGAGCAGGAGAGGGAGACTGAATGAGGATCAGGAGGAGACTAATGTGATATTCATACTGAGGTACAAAGATAGAGTACAGAGGGTTTATATACTGAAGTCCAATTGGAGTTTGGACAGAAGAATGGAGGAACACATGGTAAGGTACATCAGGTAAAAGGAAAGCATATGGAGACAGAGAACATACATAGGAGGAGGCATATGGTGTGGCAAAGGGTCTAAAATAAGAATGAAGGGTTGAGGAAGAAATGAAGGGTCAAAAGAGAACAAGGGGAATACTAAATATGGTAACTATGAAAGTCTGAGAGGAAAGGAAGGAGTTCAGGTGTGGAGGTATGAAGTCTGGGATACAGAGATTCAGATATGGAGTGAGGGGTTCAGAGGATGGGGTTCAGAGTGGGTATGACAGAGGCAGAAATAAGTTTCATGGTAAAGTAAGGCTAGCTTGATGGTATCTCTGCTCTTTATACTACCCATGATTATGTAACTTACATAATAAGACAAGGTTTAAACTCAGCATCCATCAGAATATTATGTTATTTACTAAAAATGATTAATGATATTATGCTTAAATATGTGTCCCAATGACATGTCATTTTTAAATTGTTATATCTTAGTGCCATGGTAACCAAATCACATGACTAAGGGCCCATCTTCAGGGTAGGAGTTAGGACTATTGATGACCCTGCAAGGGTCAGAGCTAATACATCTTAGTTCTCTTACAAATATCAAGTTTTTCCAAAATGGCCCAACATTGGGACACTTATTTGAGCCACTATATGAGAAATTTGAATCTGATGCCCTATGCCCAGGCAATGTTGCAGCCATCCCTTTCCCAGTGCCTAGTGAGGGTCCATGTGCACCATCTGTTTCCAATGATGATATCAATACCAATGCTGGAGCTTGCATCTGAAAAGGCCTAGAGTTTGATGACTTGGTGTGGGGCTGGGATTGGGATGGTGGGGAGTGGGGATGATGTGAGCATGGCTTTCCACCAGGCAATGTCCTCTAGTGTGTCATGTGGTGGGGTTCTGGGCTTGAATGGTTAATTGCCAAAAATGGGAAATATTAGTGAGATAAGGGCACTGAAAGATAGATGGGTTATGTGGGGTGATGTGTGTAGGGGTTGAGTTTCCTCATCCCAAGGTGTTCTGTAGAGAGTTAGTGTTGGGGACAGATAGCTATGACCAACCTTAGTGCACAAGAGCAGGGAGAAATGGACCCAGATGAAGTTCTGGATAGGAAACTAATACCCTAGCCAACAATGAGGACTGGGCATGTATGGATGTGGTCATGGATGAGACCAGATCAAGAGCAATAGGGGTTGAAGATGAATGGAACTGATGAAGATAATGAAAAACTAATGAAAACAAGCAGAAATTGATGATAATGAATGAAATTGACAATGATGAAGCAGAAATTGATGATAATAGGCAAGATTGACAATGATGAGAGGAAAACCCAGCCAAGGATGAGGGCCAGATATAAACTATGGGTCAAGGATGAGAACCTAGAAACTGACAATGACAAGGGAAACAATATTGAGGATGATCCTGAAAATGAGGAGGAGACCTTTGGATGATAGAGAGATGACCAGTGGGAAGCAAACTGATGAGATTCAATATCTTGATACAATACTTTTATATTCTGGGCATTTCCCTGGACTTCGTAGCTATGACAATGCCTGAGGCCTTATGAAGGGACACTTGAGTCTAGGTAATAAAACATCAAGAAAGACAAAATATTGTAGTCCAAAGTCAAATGGGAACTAAATAGAGGATGGAACCAACAAGTGATAGATATAAATACATGATCTGGTAGACAAAACTGGACCAGATCAAATGGATACATGCAAGTCTAGGACTGGATAGACAGATCAGATAAATGAGTAAATAAGAAATGAAACAGACTGACCTTGAGATGGTATGGATGAACATGAGATACAGATGGGGGGGTTTGATTGATGTGTGGATGAGCTAAAAAAGGAGACTTCCAACCATAGGAGACTACAGGCTTCTATAGCACCCTGCTGGAAAGATCAGGGAGGCATGCAGGAGCTTGCTGTGGAGCTTCTGCACTTCATGGAGGGTGTGTGTGTGATGCTGTCCCCACTCAGCCAGTACCTGGAGATATTTGTTGTGCTTGTTTTCTGTCAGGGTTACCATTCAAGTAGTCAGGTTCCAGTTGAGGCCAATAAATGTTAGTGTATCTGAGAATGGGATATCCTTTGTGACTTATTCCCAGGTGCTCTGAGATGCAATTGATGTTCTTGATGTTGTAGCAGAAGTCTGCATCTGTCTCAGGCCATGAGGACTTTGGTAATAGGTCCTGGATGGGACAGGACATATCCTCATTGAATTCTTCTACTGATCCATCTGGAAGGGTGTGGCCTCAGAACCAGATGTGGCCACCCCTAGTGCATTGGCCTCTGGAGTCTTGGATTCATGCAGCTGCTCTGGCTCAGCTCTGGTTGTGTTACAACTTGCTGTTACATATACTCTTTTCTTCATTCATTGGACTTATTCTTCTCCTCATCTAGTTCTCTGTATGCTAGACTCATAGTTCTATCACCCATGTGCCTGATGATTCCTTCATGTTCTCCCATGTTCTTCTGTATTCCATGCTTACTCATAGTGTTTCTTTTACTATTGGCTCACTGACTCAATGATTAGTCAGCCCTTTATTCTTTTACATTCTTCCAGTTTCTATATGATTACTCAGCAACCCCTCATTCTCATATATAAACCCACCAAGTAGTATCAGCATGTCCTTAGCTTAGACCTACTTGGCTTATACAAATCCTATTCCTTTTCTTGTGTCTTTGCTCTACACCTGAATGAACACTTTTGCTCATACCTGTGTCCTATCCTGATTGCAAGGGATTGTCCTTGGTCCACCCACTTCACCAGGAAGCCCCTTGTCTAGCTGCCACTAGGACAACCCTTGACCTTGCTGCCTGCAAGGTACCCCCTTGACTTAAAGGTTTAGGACCTTCTCACCAAGTCAATGCTCAACCCTTCAGGATCAAGCATAACAAAAGGTTCACACTCTCCTGCTGCAGTTAGCACCACATAAACCACCACCATATCCTGATGAAAGCCCAGCCTTGCTGATAGGATCTTCAGACCTACCAGGAAATGCTCACCCATCGACTCTGAACCAGAATCCCAGTCCTCTGAGAAGGAACATCCCCTATCATCACCAGACCTCCACACTGCCTCCTCTGAGGAATAACACAAGGATCAAGCCTTTTCCACCCTATTCTTTGAAGGAATATCTATCCTGAGAGAACTGACCCCACCATCACCCACTCCCATCGCCACCCACCAGACCCTTCCTAGACTTTTTGCCAATATCAAACAACAATGAAGGACTAACAGGGCAACAACCCCAGTACAAACCCCACTACCACCATTCACACCCCCACTAATGGCAGCCAAACCAACTGAGCTCCATCTCAGAAAACCAGATGACTATGATGAATCTTATGAGAAAGCTATATCTTGACTTCACTCTGTCCAATTTTACCTGATCACCAATGCTAAACTATATAACACTGATGCTAAGAAATTTTCATTTACCCTCTTCTTCATGAGGAGTGGCTCAGCTGGCACCTGGGCCAACACCTTCTGCGCCATGAAACTTGCTGACCCTCTGTAGGATTTGGCTAATTTGAAGACTTTGTCAAAGACTTCAAAGAGACCTTTCAACATGAGGACATCATTGCCAAAGCAGTTCAATGGTTGCAAAGCACCAGAATCACCAAGCTCTCTGACATTAACAGTTACATCTCTGAGTTTAAGAACCAGGTCTCCCTTAGCACTCTTGAAGACAACATTGTTCTCACAAACTTCTTCGCCACTGGACTACCAGATTTCCTTCACCAACAGATCTTTTCCATGGATACCCCCTCCATCACCATTGAAGACTGGTACAAGAAAGCCATCCACTTCATCATCTAGTGGGAGTGAGCTGATACCTACAAGCATAAAGGAATGTACAACTACTTCTGACCTGCTGCATCTTTTACTGCCTTCACAAAGGACTGTTAAAACTGGAGTCTCTGGGAGGTAACTCCAGAATTCTGGAGTTTGAGCAGGACTTGGCTTCACTGTGTGTGGTGTGCCCTTGTCACAACTCCAGGGGTGTCCTATAATTTTAGAACAGATGGAAGAAGTCAGATTGACCCTGTTGCAAGCAATGAAGGTCAAGGATGATTCAGAAGAGAGTCTTGGAGACTCAAGGGGGTCAGAATGAGCTTGGGAGACTGTACAAGTCGATATTCAAACTAAAGTATCTACTACAAATGCAGAGACTTATATATGGGAGTAGAACATAGGTCTTACTAATAATCCAGAGTGTGGGTGCTAAGTGTACCAGAGCTGTGCTCCTAAGCAGAGCACAGGGATGGAGGGTGAACTGGGATGAAGCTAGTAACTATGTACTGTAAGTGAAGAATAGAACATAATACTAAGAACAAGGAATACTAAATACAGAGGGTTGTCAAGTCTGGTTCCTCCAGACTCAAGTCCGATTGGAGGTCTGAGGGTTAGTGTATGAAGTTCGTGAGGGGACAAATGGAGTTCAGAGCGGCAAGGGGGTACCTAGGAGGACATTGGTACAGGACTTGTGTGTCGCACCCTTGCCTAGGCACTGTCCTTGTATTTCGTAGAAGAGAGGGAGAGAGAGGAGAGAGAAGGGAGTCAGACGAGAGACAGGAGGTGACTAGTTTGATATTCATACTGAGGTACAGAAATGGAGTACAGGAAGCTTATATACTGAGGTCCAGTCTGGAGTTCAGACGGAGGAATGGAGGACCGTATGGAAAGGTACATTGGGTAAAAGGGAAGCATATGGAGACAGATAACATATGTAGTGAGAGCATACGGTGTGGCGAAGGGTCTAAGAGATGAGGCTAAGGGTCGTAACTAGGGAATGGAGGGTCGAAGGTACAAAGGGAATACTAAATAAGGAAAGTGAGGGAAGTCCGATAATAAGAGAATGGAGTCTGATATGAGAGGACGAAGTCTGGATTACAGAGAAATGGAGAAGGAGTGAAGGGTCTGGAGATTCGGAGATTGGAGCAGATATGACAGTGCCCCCCTATTAAGGCTGAGCCCTTGAGGCCAGCTAAGTTCAGACCAGAGAAAAGACCAAGTGGAGGTCACATGATGTCTGCGAGTCGGAGTTTGAAAGGCTGATAGATCGCGTCTCGCTTAAGTTGATCTTGTCCTCTAACCACAACCATCCCTGACAGTCGACATGCCCGCCACCAACCCCCTCGACCATCAGATCATGGCCCTCGTGGCCCAGCTGCAAGAAATGCAGCGACATCGTGAGGAGGAGAGGGCGGAGGAGGAACGTCGTGCCTGGGAAGAGGTGGAAAGAACTGCATGCGAGGAATGCGAGCATCAGGAGCGGGCCACATGGGCTGAGCATAAACGTGACGAGCGCAGGAAGGCAGTGGAGGAACGCACCAGGAGCATCTGGGAGGAGCGCCTCAAGAAGGTGAGGGAGGAGCAAGAGGCAGCATGAGCCAAGGAGAAGGCGAAGGGGAAGGCGACGGGGTGCAACCAGGTGTGTGGCCCGTTCATCGGGTCTCAGACATGACTAATGGAGGTTTGCAGGAGGACACGATTGAGTTCCCCAGCAAAGATGAGGGGAATGAAGACAGGCCGTCGGCATCAGCTCAGGCCCCAAAACAAGGGCATGAACCCACCAATCCTGGGTGGGCCCTATGCACATGATGCATGCAACAGGGTGAGGAGTGCCGTCCCCCTTAACAGGGGTCGAAGAGGAGGTCGTGCCGTGCATGCATGCACGGCCACCTCATTTGCAAGAGGAAGGAGGCCCTGGAAGACCACGAGGAGGCGGATGAAGAGG
>JBBPKT010000763.1:0-14037 GCA_038089395.1 Pulveroboletus frians
GTAGGAGGGAGTATTTGAAGAAGTGTGTTGTTAAGGTAAGAGGAAGTGTATATTGAGAAGGTGAAGTGGAGGAGTGTAGTGAGGATGTGGTGTGTGATGAGTTGCGGATGGTGACAGCATTGAGGGGTTGGAGGTCATGGACAAGGTGGAGGGATTTGCCGTCCTGCTTGAGGATGCAGAACCAATGGGATCGGTACGATGCAGTGGAGGGTTCATAGACACCAGAAGCGATCCGGTCCTTGATGATCTGTATAGTGTCCGCCCACATGGACGGGGGGACAGGAATATTGCGAAGCACCCATGGCATATGGGGCACTGTTGGAATCTTGATGGGCAGGAAGTATTTTTCGTCGAGGTGCCCCCTTTCGGTAGGCACCCAGGCGAAGGCGGATTCGTGCTCGTGGACGAGCCAGTGGATGAGTTTGATTTCTTCTGGCAAAAGCCAGTTGGTGGGGTCAAGGTCTAGAGCGTTAGCACGCTCCTGAGTAAAACGGACACCGGGTGTAAAGTCCAGTGGAAAAAACGGTAATGGGGCCAATCTGGCAAGCGGATTGGCTGGGAGAGAGCGGGTGATGCGGAACTCCTTGTCAATGGGAGCCATCACCACACACACCTTCTTGGCTACGGGTTTGTAAATCAAGGAGTGCGAAACAATATCATAAGAATAAATAGAAGTCAGCGCTCGAAGGGCGTCCGATGTGAGAGTGGATTGAGTTGAAGATAAAAATGCATAGTCCGGAGAAGGTGGTAATGGACCAATAGAAAGAGGTGGTAATCATAGATAAGAAGAATAAAAATATGAGTAAACAGCGGGCGGAAGAGACGATGACAGACGAGGAGAAGAGGACAAAATGAAAATACCATGTTCTCCTCGGGCGGATTCTGGATCATCGAAAACTAAAAATCCGCTTCCGGGGCGGATTGATGGACATTGCATCTCTTGTTCTCACAGCAGCAGGGGCAGCCCTCTGACCAGGCATGGGTTGGCAACGTATACTGCTTCCCTGTGTTGGAGTCACGAAGTGTTATCATCTGTGAACCGTCGGGGTAATTGTCAGTGGTCGCACCCATGAGACAGTGGAAAGGCCGCCTCAGCAGCAGGTCGAAGTTCGCCCGGGCCAGTACTTGGACCTGCAGCATAACTTCACCTGCGCTGAAGTCCAAGGCCAGGTTCTCAAGGACGCCAACGGTTGTGTTGATGCTGGTATTAGTGGAGGACATGCGCATGGTATGGTCAGACCAGACCGGAAGGCCCAATCCTTCCCATACCCGCTTCGGCATGGCAACGATTTCAGATCCAGAGTTGAGAACACCAAGGATGGTGCATCCGGAACAGGCAATCCAAGCCTCAATGGCACAGAGAGGCACATTGTGATGGGCAACGATCAGTCCGTCCTCGTTGTAGAGGACCCGATCACCATACTTGCAGGCGACAGAGGCCGGGTCAAGACTGGCTAGCTCATTTACCTGTACGACATTAGTGGAAGTGGTAGGCACGACCTGTTTCACTGTAGTGAGGTCGCGAAACTGTTTACGAAATTCAGGAGATACAGCAAAAAGGTCCTTGACGGGGACCGGGACAATGACATCCATCACCCGGTCCAAGACTCGCTTTGGAGCTGAGTCATCATCGAGGGAACACGAATACTTGAACTGAGGGCCAGATGAGGAGGGAAAAGATGCGTTAGCATTTGGAGCACAAAATGGAACGTTACCAGTCGAGCCGGATGATGACGTGCTGGGTCCGGTTGAACCCGTAATAGCCAGAACAGATGATGACAATGAGGTAACAGTGCCCCCAGAAGATTTGCACTGCTCTGGGCACAAAGACGAAGTGTTTGGGACCAGGATAGGAGCACGGGCGGCAGATGATGATGACGATTGTTGGAGTTGGAGTTCTGGTGAGAGAAGCTCCTCTGATACGGATGCGGAACAAGGTGCTGGATACTTGCAAGGTGGGACTTGTACTCCATCAAACCAGACGTGCTTGCCCTTGTCCTTTGCAGCCTTGTCAGCCTGGAAATTAGCCCAGGCCTGTGCGATGTACAGTTGAAAATCAGGACAATCTGCCTCCAGCTTGGACTCATTGTTCAAGGTATGGACTGTGGTGGCCAGGAAGGCGGACGGGTCAATGTCGAGGATGGACAGGGTGTCCGGAAACACAGCTGACAAAATGTTAGTGGAAACCTGAGAAGACGGAGCCAGGTTGGTAGAAGGACCTGCTTGCCCCGCAGCAAGTATATGGTCAATAGCCTCTTTGAGGCAGCGACAACCTGGGACACGAGGGATACCAGTACCATCTGGCATATAAAGATGGCCATCATGGCCACAGACGATCTTGCTGGTCTGTAAATACTCGATACAAACAGGGCAGGTACAGATATAGTGATCCGGGCCTGCGCAAAACTTGCAGAAAATTGCTGATCGGTTGTTGACATTGGATTCCACCTTGAAAGGCAGAGCTGGATTGAAGGCGGGTGTCGTAGCAGGCAGTGCGGTGAACTGATGAGGGGGCTGGTAAGCTGGCTGCTGGTACTATGGCTGTTGATACTGAGGAGGCTGGTAAGGGGGCTGCTGGTATGGTGCTGGCGAGTTGTTGGTAGCAACGACAGGGTTATGATGTGCGGCCCCAGATAACAAAAACTGGGTGGCCGCCGTGGTATTGTCCATTGGATAGGCCATATCTGGGTGGATATCCAACTTGACGATCGAAAGGCGGTGGCGAACATGTTCCTGTAGCACGGCCGGGAGACTGTCGAGGAACATCCGGTTCCAGTCCCTTTCTGAGATCCTGTCGTTAGCAATCAACGACACAGCGAGCTTCCTGAAGCCCCTGCAATACTCCCCCAACTCATCCTGGCTGCGCATGGTCTTCTTGTTCCAGTCTTCTACAAAATATTGGATATCAGCAAGACAGTACCAGTTGGTACCTTCACAACCAGGATATAACTTCTTGATGGCAATGATGAAAGCATCCCAGTCAGCTGGGACTGCAGATACCTCGGGCAACATCTCCCAAAGCTCTGCCTTATCAAAATCAGCATACCGGATGGCCACCTTGACCATACCGGCCGGATCAAGGGCGTACTGGACACCCATCTCCGCGATTTCTGCAAGGTATCGAGGCAGCTGGGATGGGGCCTTCCCATCGAACTTGGGTGTGTTGGGGGTGCTGCAAAGGGGCATGTGGTTTCCTTGGTTTGCCATTGGTGGTTGGATGGCTGGGGCTTGAATTGGTGGATTTGGTGGGTTGATGACGAGGGCGGGCGGATTGACTGCTGGTGTGAATGGGCTTGGCAGACGAGGCGGTGGGTTGACGGATAGGTCCCAAAGTGACCTGAGAGATGGTGAAGATGAGGACAAACTTGACAAATCTGAGAGCGATCAATGCTCCCACAACGTGGGGGTTGAAATGAAATTTGATGCCGAACTTGATGAATTGAGTGGTGTTCAGATGATGAGGAGGGGGAATTCAGACGCTGGGAGATGACCAGTGGGTGCAAAACTGATGAGATTCAAGATCTCAATACAACACATTTATAGTCTGGGCATTTCCCTGGACTTGTATCTATGGTAACAACTGAGGCCCTATGAAGGGACACTCGAATCTAAGTAGCAAGATGGCAAGAAAAGCAAATAGTCATAGCGGAAAGTTAAACAAGATGCAAATAAGTGGTAGAACCGATGAGCGATAGATATGAACACGTGATCTGGTAGATGGAACCGGACTGGGTGAAATGGATACATAGGAGTCCGGGACCGGATAGACAGACCGGATAAACAGATAAACAAGAAACAAGGTGAACTGACCTCGAGATGGCATGGATGGACATTGGACATGACTAGGACGCTTGATGGGCACCTGGAAGAGCTAGAAAAGACAACCTACAACCGTAGGAGGCCGCAGGCTCCTACATCGGTCTGGCCATATACATTGGTGTGAGTCACACCCACCCTACTTAGTCTGGCCATATACATCTAGGTATCTCATATTCATTCCACTTGGTCTGGCTGTATGCATTGGTGTGAGTCACACCTACCCTACTCAGTCTGGTCATATGCATTGAGGTACCTCATATCCACCCCACCTGGTCTGGCCATATGCATCGGTATGAGTCACACCTACCCTGCTTGGTCTGGTCATATGCGTCAAGGTACCTCATATCCACCCCATTTGGTCTGGCCATATGCATCAGTGTGACTCACACCCACCCTGCTCAGTCTGGTTGTATGCATCGAGATATCTCATACTTACCCTACTTGGTCTGGCCATATGCATTGGTGTGAGTCACACCCACCCTGCTCAGTCTGGTCATATGCATAGAGGTATCTCATATTCACCCCATTTGATCTGGCCATATGCATTAGTGTGAGTCACATCCACTCTGCTCAGTCTGGTTGTACTCATTGAGGTGTGTCATACCAACCCCACTTGGTCTGGCTATATGCATCAATGTGAGTTACACCCACCTTGCTTGATCTAGCCATATACATCAGTGTGAGTCATACCCACTCTACTCAGTCTGGTCATACTCATCGAGGTGAGTCATACCCACCCCACTTGGTCTGGCCATATGCATCGGTGTAAGTCACACTCACCCTGCTTGGTCTGGTTGTACTCATCGAGATGGGTCATACCCACCCCCACTTGGTCTGGCCATATGCATAGATGTGAGTCTCACTCACCCTGCTCAGTCTGGCCATATGCATCAGTGTAAGTCATACCCACCCCACTTGATCTGGCCATATGCATTGGTGTGGGCCACACCCAGCCTGCTCAGTCTGGTTGTATACATTGGGGTGCACCACACCCACCCCACTTGGTCTGGCCATATGTATCAGCCTGAGTCACACTCACCCTGCTTGGTCTGGTTGTACACATTGGGGTGCATCACATCCATCCCACTTGGTCTGGCTGTATGCATCAAGGTCCCTCATACCCACCCCACTTGGTCTGGTCATATGTATCAGGGGTCACTGAGTCAGACCTACTCTACTTGGTCTAACCATACACTGAGGTGGGTTATATGGTACACCCATTCCAGGCTCTGTCATATTCATCAACCCATTTTATATTCATCCTTTCCAGGGTAATCTGTATATGTACTATGTAGATACATGCCAGATGGGCCCAACAGTGTCTTACGTGCCCTATATTGCAAGCAGGCTTACCATATGATAAGGGTGAATGTGACTGTATTATGTGCACTCCAATCCCCTTGAGTTTCCAAGACTCTCCTCTGTATCCATCCTCAACCTTTGTTGCTTGCAACAAGGTCAATCCAACCCTTGACCACATTCCGAAATAACAGAACACACCTAGAGTTGTGACAAGGGCACACCACATAAGATGAAGCTGAGTCCTGCTTGAACTCCAGAGTTCTGGAGTTACCTCCTGGAAATCTGGTCCTAACAGTATATTCAAACTCACTTTTAATAACTCCTAACCCACTTCTGCCATGGCCACCTGCATCACGCACTCCAGAACATGCACTGTTAGCACAAACCCATCTTCATTCCTATGTTTCAATCTGCTCAGCATATTTGCAAGCAGTCATTGAGGCCCCACCCTCATTGACCAATTTCACAGTTTCTTCACCCACTGTACTCTGGCATCCATCTCCCAGGCTCATGCCCTCCAGCACTTGCCAACTCCAGATACCAGGATTACAGAACTTGTAGATGACAAATCATTGTTGTCCAACCCACCACAAAACCAAGACATTCCCCATACACTACCCAATGGTCCTAGAAGCCCAGGAGGTCCAGATGGCCCCAGAGGTGACTCCTCTAACACAGACCCTGACTTCCCTGAGCTCAGACCTGAGGATAGTGATAATGAAGATGAATCGGGAAACGAAGGTGAGGAAGACAACAAGCAAGTCCCTCAGGACATGCTTACCCTTCTTGCTGATGCCATCTGTGGCCTTGCTTGCTTCTCTCATCAATGCCCCACTGAGAATACCCCCCACACCAAGGTCTGAGAACTGGATCAGTTCAACAGAACTGACCTCTGGAAGCTCCAGACTTTTCTAGTCCAGTGTGAACTAAATTTCCAAGACCATCCTAAGGTCTTCTAGACAGATCATGCCAAGGTCACCTTTATGCAATTCTATCTCAAGGGGATGGCACTGGAATGGTTCAAACTGGACCTCCTTCTTGATGAGGACCTGAATCTCTGTCCTGTTTGGATGGACAATTATTGGGAATTCATCCTGGAGCTCCAGACCAATTTTGGACCCCATGACCCTGTTGGTGATGCAGAACACCAACTCAACCACCTATCTATGAAGGACTCCCAACGTATCATATGTGGTCGAGTTCAATCACATCACTTTACAAGTCTGAGACTATGGAGAAGGTGCCCTCCAGCATCACTTCTATAATGGTCTCCCTGACTGCATCAAGAATGAGATCTCTTGTGTCAGGAAGCCACTAACCCTCTCTGAACTCCAGACACTTGCCCAGGAGCACAAGTCTGAAATCAATCACCAGGCAAAGCCATCTGCCAACCCCTCTGCCAAATCCAACAAGTCATCCAGCTCTAGAAATCACCAATCCAGAAGCACCTCCAACTCCAGTGGTTTCAAGGAGTCCAAGAAGTTCAAAGGAAAGTCCATCACCATCTCTGCTGCTCCAAAGCCTGACCTTTCTGCCAAGTTAGGGAAGGATGGCAAGCTCACTGCAGCTGAGCAAAAAAGACACTTTGACCTGAAGCTTTGTATGTTCTGTGGCCAGGATGGTCACATGGCCAAGGAATGTCTGAAGTCAACCTCCGAGGCTGCTAAGGGTCAAGCAGCTAAAGCTGCAACTTCAAAAACCAAACCAGAGATCTTCTTGGAGGCAAAAAAATAGAGTGTGACCCCCAAGACTTCGCACAGTCTGGGGGTTGCATTGACTCAACTAGTGCACCTAAGGAGATCCAGCTCAATGCATCTGCTCTTTCCAATCCTTGCTTGCTCATCCCCTCTATCACTATATGTGATCAGAACATTCCTCCATTTCCTGTGCTTGTAGACTCCAGATCTTCTGCTATTTCATAGATCCAACATTTGTTAATAAACACAATCTTTCAACCTACTCCATACCCCCACTCCAACTACCACTTTTTGACAGAATATACAACTTTGTTATGCCAGAGGCAAAATACCGAAGCCGAGCAACTGAAGATCTGCTATAAGACCTTGTGGGAAGAAAAGAGCTGTGAAGAGCACTTATCAGTCAAGATTTTAACCTAAGACACAAGTGGCCAAAGCTAGGGATACCAGCAATGGATGCACCCTTTATATATGTGTAACTACTGTGCATGGACCATGCCCTGCATTACATGCATGTATAGATTAGATGTGAACTAGTAATGTATTAGGATGTGACTTCTCATGATTATGAGAGGGTTCTGTGAAATGGTTCAGAGATTAAAAGGAGGTGGTAGCCATAAGACATGATGTCATTGGTCTAGGCCCAAGTCATGTGACCGGTCATGTGACTGAAGGTGTGGAATGAAAAGTGAAAAATAATTAGGTCATCACATATGATATAATACTACCCCCTCCTAGGACTCATATTCCAGATGAGTTCCCATGATAGGTGCCCTACCAGGGAGGCCATAGTTAGAAAAGAGAGAGGTGAAGGCAGAGAGCAATAAGCTGTGAAGCAGGCATGGAGAGTGGATGGGTTGGAGTGGTAGAACAAATCAATGGCATCTGGGCAATTCTGCAAATTGGCAACAGGTTCCCAGGTATTATTGGTTTCATTGTATCCCTTCCAGCTGATGTGGTATTCCAACTTCCCATACTTCAAGTGTGAACCCACAATGTGGTCGATCTCATACTCCTCATGGCCATCCTTATTTACCTCAACCATATCTGGGTGGGAGATTGGCTGCCCATTGAGAGGAGCCTGATATGGTTTAACCTGGGATACATATATTGATAACTAGGTAGAAGTGTGCATTTTTCAGGAGACACAGTTTGACTGTGTTAGGCATCAACTGAATAATGTCATAAGGTCTGATCCAGTGTTGGGTAAGCTTCTTGGCAATGTACAGTAACTTCAAGTTCTCTGTACTAAGCCACACCTTTTCTCTGACTTGGTATAGCATAGGATCTTCTTTGTCAAATCTTTTGATCATTTTTTGAGGGGAAGCTTCTAGAGCCTTTTAGACTGTAGTGTGTGATTTTCCAGCACACTGTGCGAAGGTACTAGCCAAGGAGGAAGAACTTGCTTCAAAACCTAAACATGGAAAATAATTCTGCATGATCTCAAATGGAATTGATCTGTGAGAGAATGAAAGCAAGGAGTTGTGTTGGAATTGGGCAAGTTTGATCCATTCAGCTCAATCTTCCTGCTTCTTCGCCACATACATGTGGAGATACTGTATCATTTCCCAGTTGATATGTTCAGTTTGTCCATTCATCTGGGGATGATAGGTGGTGGAGATCTTCTGAGAGATCCCAAGGAGACTACACAACTCAGTTGTGAACTCTGAGATGAATTGCAGATCATGGTCTGATACAATGGTGAAGGGGAGGCTGTGAGTACACCAGATGGTGTCCCTGAATAGTTTGGTGAGATCTATCAAGGGAATTGCCTTTTTACATGGTTCATAAATTACTTCTTTACTAAATTGATCAATGATAATGCAAATGCTGTCAAAGCCACAGCTTTCTGGAAGGCCAGTAATAAAATCTACAGATATATCTTCCCAGGGTCACTTGGACATAGGGAGCAATTATATTGACTGCTTTGGTGCTGTTTGCAATCCCTTCATGAGGGCACACATGTAGCAGTGATTTATGTAATTGGTAATGTCCTTGTGCATACCAGGCCAGCTGAATGTGTGGTGTATTCTATTGTAAGTGTGGTACATGCCTGCATGTCCAGATACTGGGTCGTTGTGTGATAATTTAAGTATTTCTAATCATAATGACTCAGGGATGTAGATATGGTCCCAATTTTCATTGATAAATAGAGAAGATAGTTTGTTAAAGTTAAAATGGTTTATTTTGTCATTTTTTGTTTTTTCTGATTCTTTTTTGAGATTAAGATGAAACAGAGATTCTAACATAATGCTGGCAATGAATAATTTTTCAGGTAACATAATAATATCTTTGTTAAGATCTGTGACAGCATTGCCATGATCTGGATGGCAAGAGGGTGTGTTGGCCCTGTTTGTAAGGCACAGATAACTACAAGCAGTTCTTTGTCAAAAATAGGGTAATTTCATTCTGCAGAGTTGAAGCTCTGTGAAAGGAAGGCACAGGATTGCCATTCCATATCTTTGCATTCCTGCCAGAGGATAGCACCAGTTGCGATATCCAAGGCATCAGTTTCCAGCTGCATGCCACATGTTGAATCTGGATATGTTAAGAGCAAAGCTTCCATAAACTTCTTTTTAAGGGCTTTGAATGCCTGTTTTTCTTCTATACCCTACCAGAAGGAGGTGTCCTTTTTTATAAGATCATTTAGAGGTCTGGCAATGTTAGCAAATCCTTTGATAAACTTTCTATAATAATTACATAATCTGAGGAATGCCTAGACCTGTTTCAGGTGAGTTGATTCTGGCCAATTGGCAATGGCTTGGGTTTTCTTGCTTTGCATCTCAATGCCATGTTTTGAGATGTTCATACCAAGGAATTCTACCTTATTGGTGGAAAATGAGCATTTTTCTGATTTAATAAATAGATTGTTCTTGTGAAATCATTGGAGGACTTCTTTAATGAGAGTTTCATGTTGTTCTTTCATTTTGCCCTTAGTGAAGATCATCATGTTGTCCATATAAATAATTAGGAAAGCATATTGATCATGGAAGATGTCATTCATCATGTTTTGGAATGTTAGCGGGGAGTTAGTCAGGCTGAAGTACATTACCATGGGCTCATAGACCCTGATCAGTGTTACAAATGCCACTTTCCATTCGTTACCCTCCTTGATGTGAACATTGTTGTAGCCCTAGCACAAGTCCATTGTAATGAATATATTGGCGCCCTTGAGCTGATCCACTAGCTGCAAGATAAGGGGTAGAGGGTAAGTGTTCTTGATGGTGCCCTCATTTACATAACGATAGTCCATAATGAGCCATTTCTTTTCATCCTTCTTCAGGATGAAGAAGACTGGTGAAGTTTGAGGGGACTTTGAAGGATGGAGATACCCTTTTTTCACCTCCTTGTCGATGAAGATGTGGACTTTCTTGAGTTCTGTGTCTGAAAGGGGAATTACTCAACCCTTCTTTGGCATGAAATCTGATTTTAGATCTATGGTGTGATCCCACAGCTTGTGCAGGGGTAGTCAGTTCGATTCTTGTTCTGAAAATATGAAGTTATGGTAAACTTCTGGTACCTTTTCTTTGAGACCTGGCTCAATGCTTCTGATAAGTGCCTGTGTGTACACGTTGCATATGTTGGTACACCTAGAAAATGTAATTTTCTTGTTGACCCAGTTGATCTCTGGATTGTGGCATGAGAGCCAGTCATAGTCTATAATCATCAGGTGAGTTCCCAGCCCAATTACAAATGCATAGATCTTCTCATGGTGGTTATTGACAGACATCACTAGTTCAGCTTTGTAAGTGATCAGTCCAAGTGATCCAACTTGTCTATCTGCATTAAATACTTTGATTTCCTTATTGAGAGGAATGAGATTGATCTTGTGCTTCGAGCACCATTTTCAGTCAATGAAAGTGTTGACTGTGCTGGAATCAAGAAGCGCAGGAATTTTTTTAACCTTTTCTTCATTTTCTGATTGATAGCATACATTAACAGACAGGGAGAATTCTTTGGGGTTCTTTAAAGTGTTTTCTGTAGGGATTTTGTTAATAATTATGCTTGGGAATGTTTCTTTCTTAAATAGGGAATTAAGCACACTATGTTTTAAGTCCAGTGCTGAGCTCTTTCGAGACCCCCTTGTGAATGGTAGAGAATTCTTTAAATTGATCAGCACCTAGCTAATCATATGTATAGGAAAGTCCTCTTTGGTGCACTCAGAAAGTTTAACTACAGGCTCAGTGCCAGCTATGGGGCTAATCAGTTCACCCTTGAGCATGGTCAATGAGTCATCTACACCTACCACTTTTCTACTGGCACACCTGAGGGCCTCTGAGGGACTTATATAAGTAGAAGTACATGAGGCTGAATCCATTGACTTGAAACCAGATCTAACTAGAATGTCACTATTATCCCTAATTGAGGGGTCCAAATGCTCAGTAACTATTTTTTTAATATTTAATAAGTTTTCTAATTTTTTGTTCTGTTTTCTGCTTTTATCCTTGCAGTGAATAAACTATCGCTAACTGGTACCCTACTCCTGGTCAGTGGCTTCCTTTTAAAGCCTCAGACGCTTTTGCCTTGGCTTCTGATTTAAAGATGTCTGTCCAATAGATGTGAGCCTCATTGGACATATAGTCTTGGCAACTAGTTTGAGCTGACTGCACAGCTATTTGCACTTGTGGTGCAAGAGGTTAGTGTTCTAGTGGGGCCTCCACCCATGCTTCAGTATAATAACTATTGGACCCAAGGGTCTAGACTTGCAGTTTAGCTGTCCCCTTCCTTGTTACAGACCTTGTGGTTTCTGTGGTTTTTGACAGTATATTTGTATGTGGCCTGCCTTGCCACAATTGTAATGTGTTATTACTGGTTTGAAGGCTGTCCGGTAACAGTATTGATCTACATGGGCACACCACGCCCAAGTTAGGTTCCATATTGTGTAAACTGCTGGTTAGGTGGTGGACCATTAGGTGGGATGTAGTGTTAAGGCCCCCACTGCCTCTGAGGTTGGAATCCACACTCCACAGCGGCAGACTTGAAGGATCGGCCAACCTTTTGATAAGCCTCAATCAACTCATAAATGTCCTCTTCTACAGACATGTGTAGGTGGACCTGCATATAGATGTGGGCATCCACTGCCTGCTTCAAGATCTCAATCCCATGACCATTTTTGATCTGGGATTCCCAAAAGAGAATCTCAAACTTCTGAAGGAAGGTGTTGATAGCAGCTCCATTCTGCTTTAAGGCAGTGAGCACTGTAGGAGGTTGAGTCCTCCTACGGTTGCAAACTCCCCTTTTTGTCCATTTCAAGAGTTTGTTCAAGCCCCCACAGCATCCATTGTTCATCTGGATAGGTTTTCTTCATATTTCATTCATTTGTCCACCTCCACTGGTACAATCTGTCTATTCATCCAGACCCAGGTTGTGTCAATCTGGTACCAGATCCGTTTTATCCAGACCGGATTCTTTTAGCTTATATACCTGCTGGGTGCTGTTTGGCCCTGGATTAGTTAGATCTCATAGATAGAAGTCCACAGGTATTCCTGAGACTATAAAAGAGGTGTATCACATCTTGGAATACATCTTTTTCGCATCCTCCATCTTCTATCCTTAAGTCTGAGGGCTAGTTGCCTAGGTCCTCACTCACTTGAGCCTGTTTCTACTGTTCTCCTCCCTTGAGTTGAGTTTATACTTGTACCCTTTTCTTTTATCTGATTCTTATCCACTCTGGATAGAATTTGTGTTTTACAGTGCCTTGAACAATTCATGGGCAAGAACATCTATCTGGAAGTGGTTCTTGATTATCTTGATGAGCTCCAGCAATTGGTGCCAGGCATCATCACCTTTGGGATATCTGAGGGACTTGCCATCCCATCCAAGGATTTTCTTTTCCTCTTTCTCAATGTACTCCTCAAGTTAGAGCCTTGCAAAGGATGCAACAGCACCTTCTAGTCATGAGAGTACCACTATGACACAGAGTTTCCTTGAGTCCCATTTTTGGAGGGACACCCAAACTTTAATTCTGGTTAGCCAATTCTAGAAGGTTTTGCAGTTGCCATCCCACTTTCCAGGATCCGTGACCTTCTTCACTATTGTCAACTGGGAGTTGGTCTTTTCTCTGAGAAGAGCTTGGAGTAGTGCCTTCAACTCATCATTGGATAGAGATGACAAGGACATCTTGGGGTAGGGTTGTTTGGGTTCTTGGGGGTGGCAGGTTTTTCGGACAAGAGAGGTTAGGTTAGAGGCTGGTTGTAGTGCCAGCTGTTCTAATTCGGGAAGGGTGGAGTAGAGCTCTTCAAAAATTAGGGATCTGGGTGCAGACAGTTTGTCAGTGCTTACTGACTCGTATCTTTCAATGAGCTTCTGGGCATGCTTGCAGGGGTGAGGGTCAGATAATAGTGTGGGGGAGGGATTTGCGGTGGTTGGTCTTTTTCAACAATTTGCTTTGACAGGTGAAAAGCCCATAGGGGTAGACACCTGATAACAAGCAGTGTTGTACACATATTATGTGCTGATAGTGGACATCACAGGTATTTCGCAAATCTGGTCACCTCAAACCACAAAGGTGACGCCCTAGTACACTATGGGCAAGCAGCAACTTTATCCTTATTTAATACACTAGATGAGTATATATGCAATCTGATATGGGTGATATGCCCTGGCCCTTCATGCAGTGCCACTACACAATGTCCCTTATGCCTGGGCCCAGTAATCATAACATGTGGATTTGCTTTCTTTCTTGATTCTTCTGAGGTAGATAAAGAATCATGTGCTCTTGGTTTCCTGTAACTGATAAGTCCTGATTGTCAGGTGGGTCACATACTTGGGTTGCAGTATGAAGCTTTGGCCAAGTGTTATGCCAGAGGCAAAACACCAAAGCCAAGCAACTGAAGGTCTGCTGTAAGACCTCATGGGAAGAAAAGAGCTGTGGAGAGCACTTATTGGTCAAGGTTTTAACCCAAGACACAAGTGGCCAAAGCTGGGGATACCAGCAATGGACACACCCTTTATATACAGTGACTCACAAAATTGTCCCAATGTTTCGCATATTTTGATTGTTTATTAAATAACCTCTGAACACAAACAAATATCAACAAAGTGTCAGTGTATGAATGAACATACTTACTCAGGGCTAACCACTGGTGAAATAATTATGTAATTCGGATCAGAAACCATGGAGATATATACAATTCAAAACTGACACTCATTGGGACAATTATGTGAGTGTGTTTCAGATATATCAGAATCTGATGCTCCACCATTTCTATGGTAACCA
>JBBPKT010000764.1:0-14029 GCA_038089395.1 Pulveroboletus frians
ACTCCCCCCGCTCGACCCATCCCCCGTCAGCCTAGTGCCACTTCACTCACCCACCCATCCGCAGCCCTCTCGCCCCAGGAAATCCCGCAGAGAGAAACCGTGCATCGAACTCGCACCAGATCAGCCCCTCACCACACAGGGGAGACCTCGTGCACGGGTATACGTCGCTTGCTTGCAATGGCATGTCCTTCCCGCTGTCTATTCCTTCCTCTCCTCACCCTCATCCCAGCCGAACGCGCAAGATACGCTGCGATGGCGCAAAGCCCACCTGCCATAACTGCGCTCGTCGCACTCAGCCGGCCGATCCCTGCGTTTATGACGCTACCCCAAAGCGCAGGGGCCCAGATAAAACCCCTGGTGCACGGCAGCGCATGGTGCGCGAGACTCGCCAGAAGAGTGACCCAGACACAGCCGCATCCCGTCGCCGCCGTCGAAAGGGCACGTCCCCATCTCCACGATCCCAGTCCCGTCAACTACCCTCCCCTCCTCAGGCCCCACTCAGACAGCCCTCCCTCGTCCTCGACCCACAACTGGCTGAGATAGCCTCATTCCAACCCACTTCGGCAGCCTCCCCACCATCACTGCGTCCAGAATCTCCACTCGCGGGATCAGGGTCCGCCATGTCCGACCCACTCCCGGTCTTCCCGGACGGTACACTATACCACATGACGAGCAGTCAGGTATTGACTTGATTACTCGCTTGCCAATGACCATTGGGTCTACACAGTATACTCTTCACTTCCCATCTAGATCTCCAAATACCATCATCGCAAACGACATCCCATGCGAAGGACACGATACCGACACCCCTGAGGACTCTTCGAATATTGCCTCCGATCCTTACTTGTCAGACTTGGTGGCATTCCTCCTCTCCGTATCCTACTCTTCACCCCATTCCTGCCCACAACGCACGACAAATCAGACTACAAGTGACTTGGTGTTTTTCTTCCCGGCCTTCAAACTATCCGTCTCCCTCATTCAACATCCCTTACTTTCCCTGTTTATTTCGCCAGAGGGACGGGTTTGCATGGTGCCCGGTTTCTTGCCTGCTGTGCTTACTATCGCTACATTCTTTCAGTCTTTTGAGCTTGGCTTCGGAAAAGAGCATTGCTGAAATGCGATGCGTCTCTGGGACGTAGCCAAAACAGCCCACTCGATAGATCATTGAAGAACTTCCACGGGTAGCTCGAGTAAGCAAGTTCCCCGACCTCGTCACTTAGCTGACCACCTAAAAGCTACCAGCTTCGTTCAAAGTCTGCGCACATCCTTCACCATACCAGCGGGCTCCCTTTGTCTTCTGGTCATGCTCGGCGCTATTATCAGGACGGTTCCCACTGACCTTGGTCGACATGGGGGATCCAGCTCCCCTATATTTTCTCCGCGTTCCGTTCCCTCGGCCATGTCAGGGCCACGATCTTGGACAACTAGCCTATCGCCCAATGCTGGAGTAGGTGACACATTGCCGTGATTGTACTTGTGTCTCCCGATCATCGGGCCAATGTGCGGCGGTGACACATGGCTGGCTATCTTCATCAGCCTAGGACAATTCTTCGTTGGATGCCGAGATAAGAAGGGAGCTCTGCTAACATTGATACTCACAGCTGGTCATACCCCAGCAAGTCGAACATCTCCTGACGTCTTCACCCCAGAACCCACTAATGTACGCGCGCGAGGTGCAATGAAGAAAATCATAATTGACTTGGGTGATTGGCCTGCCCTACTCTCCCGGAAAGGCGAACCGTTCTTCCGATGCGGGAACATCATCTAGTTACTCAATGACGGGCTTATGCTAAATTGGTACAGCTGTCCGAGAGCGCGTCACCATTCCAGTGTATCAGACGTACTTGGAGGGGTACCCGACTCACATGGATGTACCCTGGATGTGCCCTTGAGAGTACGTCTCCGGAACTGAGTAATTATTCAAGAAAGCAAGTCGTTCCTTGTGGCGAATGCAACCAAATTTCTCGTAATGCCCGACATTGACGCATGGATTCTGACATTGCTGCCTGAAGGTGCTCTCCTGTTTTAGTGTCTCGATCCGTACAATCGAACTAACATGTCTTTCGAGGCATCCTATCAAACCTGTCATCCAGCATGCCATCTAGTCACTAGCAGCGGTGACAGGGAGTGGACGTACATTAGTACACCCATCATTCCAGTACGCGAGCCCCAGGCAGCACGCTGTAGGAATCACTGGCCTGCGACGGTATTTCTCTGAGAGTGGGTTTTTCAGACTCGTTGATGTTTGACCATCTGAGTGCCTCGAAACCATGTGCACTACTATAGATTGGCGGCGCAGGGTCGTTGTGTCAGTCGCTCGCTTCCTTGGACTAGGCATCGATACCCTTTGACTAGTACTACTCATGTGGCGTTATTACCATATACCGATATTTCCCAATAAGGGATGATGTGGCTGCTATTATGGTCACGGACGTACTTAAGCCAGGATGCGCATCGTCCTCTACATTGAAGTTGACCTGCGTGATAAGTCTTTTGATTTTCTATGGAAGACATTCGCCTTCGCCATGTTCCCCATACTTCACCGGATGCGACATCTTCTCTCGTTCCCGACGACCAGCCATCTGCCCTGATGCTGAAGCGACCACCGTCTCCCTCCTTTGAGGGTTCTGCCGACGAGATCACGAGGAAGAGGTTCAAGGAGGACACATCAGAGGACACTGCACAAATACCCGTTGCATCCACGTCGAAATACGAAACCCTCGTCAATGATCTAGCTCAGGAGCTTCAATGCGGCTGCTGCGCCGAACTTGTCTACCGACCAGTCGTCGTGTCGCCCTGTCAACATTTCTTTTGCGGAAGGTATTCTTTCGCTGGTCCGCTGAGTGTGATCACATACTGACGAAGTTGCAGCTGTTGTGTGCTCTGGATCAAGGTGAGTTTCTTTGAACTCTCGACACCGAGTGCCACGAAACGACGGGGACGACGCTATCACAAGCTAGTCTGGTTTCGCCAAACGCGTTGTTGGTCGTTTTCTCGACCTGACTCTGGTATACTTGGGCAACACAGGCGCTAACTTGATTGACCTACAGAACGGGGGTACGAACTGTCCCGCGTGTAGAGGGATCTCGAGCTTCGTTACGCCATCCCGCCCCCTTCAGACAATTGTCGATGTGCTGCTACGCGCGGAGCCATCCAGGACGCGTACGGAGCGAGAGCGAATGCAGGCGGATGAGATATACAAGGCTGGTTCATCGATGAGGGTGCGTACGGCGATTTATGTGGATACGGTCATGTCTTCAACATCCCACCAGATTCCAACTCCCCGAGAGGCCTCTCCAGAACCAAATCTCAACCAGAACTCAGACTATGCCCGTCCTTGCCCACATTGTGTACCGGATAACCCGTATGGATGGCGATGCCCGCAACCGATTGTAGAATTTTCGGTCCATCCCGAACAGGCTTGGCATCTCGATGACGGTGCACCCCCTGGACATGCATATTGCGGAAACTGGTATGGAACGATCGTGTTCTATTCTTGAATGTCACTCAGGGCCGTCCCACCAGTGAGATGCTGCTTGCCCTGGGAGCCCCTATCACGACAAAATGCGACTTTTGTCAGGTGTCGTTCTGTGGAGTCACCGTCCAGGGCAGATGCACTGCGTCACCCCTGACTGCTCAGCATCCCCACAACATGAGTGACATCGGGGATCTTATTCAATCTTCCGAGGTCTACGAATGTTTTGAAAACAACACTGTGGAGGTTGAAATCATGTTGGATTACTTGACCAACGGCCAAATCACCCCAAGACAAATATATCGTGACGTGAGTGTAGCTGTTTGTCCTTTGGATTCTTGAGACATTGATTCGTTTGTAGATCGTGCAGCATCTACAATCACAGCCTAACGGGTTCCGGCCCTTGATTGAGTTGGACCTCTTCGTGGATATGCATAGCGTCGCAGCGGGAATCGACGATCACCCCACCGCGCCGAGAACTCGCATTTGTAGGCCATGTGCAACCGAAATATTACTCTGGGGCCTGAGGGAATGGTGGATCCGCGAGCGTGAAAAGGGTCAGTTGGATGCAGCTATTGCGAGTCGCCCTGATTGTGAGCAAGGTGGGACGTGTGGTCGACAGAAAGATCTTGGTATGTCACGTCTATTTTAGCGGTGTCAGTGTCTGACGTTCCTTGATGCCAGCGCATGCCAGGGAGTGTGAGTTGCTGACCTCTGTAATTCGGATGACCTGACCCATGTGATAGATAATCACCTGGTCTCAGCCTCAGCGACTCGACTGGTGCACGTGCCTGGATTACCTGCTGGTCCTCCTGAAAGGGACACGGTCTACGAGACAGAGCTGCAACTCGGTGGACCTAGTCCGGTCACGGATGTCCACAGCGTTGGAGAGGGTGGGGGTGCTGATTATAGTGGGCCTGTACCATAGTGGTGATTTGAAGATGTTCAATTTGGTTCCGCAATGGTACTGCATCGCACTGTCCCCATCTTTTATTCTGCCGTTGCCCTGCATGTCGCTGTGCGGACGAAGAGTCCCTTATGGTATATTGCCACCTCGCCAGGGATATATAACTAGCGTGGTATTGTATATTCTATATTAATGGTACCCCAATGAACAAGTGTAAAAACATTGCAAAGCATATATGCGCCCAGAAGATACAATGTAAAGTGAATGAAACGAATGGGTAGATCGGCAACACGAAAAAGTGAGTCAAAAGATCCCTACATCATCACGTTTCCAAGTCCATCGTACATGGCAATGTCCTCGTCCCAGTGTCGTCGACCACTACGCCCTCCAGACCGATTTGAATGAACAGAACCCCTGTCTTTGGCGAGGGCTTTGCGTCGCTGACGCTCTTTAAGCTCTTCAGCTAATCGCTCAACCTTGGCCTTTTGTTCGGCCTTCTTCATCTTCTTCGCCTCCGCTTTGTGTATCTTCTCCTCTTTGGCATCTTCCTTTGAAATCCTGACCGTGTGGACGCTCAAGCCCGACGACGGCGACGACGACGTGGATATTGATTCCGAGTCATAGTCAGAAAACTTGGATATTTTGGACACTGGAGAAATGATGCGCGTCAGGGAAAGCTTCCCGCTCATATTTGGGCGCGAACTCGACAGCACTGTCCGGCTCGTAGCCGGGGTTGGGTTGAAGTCAAGGATAGGCGGTAGTGGCTGGGTCAGGAGGAAGGGGGGAGAAGGGCGTGGTGGATTCCCGTTCTTTGTGCGCGCATCGGTGGTCGACAGAGATTGCAGGGACCCAACCCCACCCTGCCTCTGAAGATACTCCACAGGCGAAAAGATGACGTTTTCAGAGCCTTGAGAGACAGGTCGACCGATGGGTGACTGATCCCTTCCCACAGACCGTTCCTCGATGATGGCGAGGGTATGCGACGACGCAACGTGATCGATAGGGGTTTTCAGAGTGGCTGGGCTTCTCGAGGGTGAATGTGACCGCGAATGTAAGGAACTGACGGAAGTTGAAGAGGAAAGTGATGGAGTATCGGAGTCGCTTGTACTCACGCCGGCACTGGAATGTTTCCGTGTCCGAACGCGACGCGGAAGGTGATAAGTAGGGAAAGGAGTGTGTAAGGAGGTATGTGAATACCAGTGGTTATCCTCCAGTGACGATTCGAATTCAGACTCGGGCGAGGTGGAAGGATAGCCAGTATGAGGGTATTCGGGACATGGCGAGGAAGGCTCCTCACATTCCAGAAGAAGGTAAGGTGTGGTAGACGCATTCCTTGGGTGCTGGTCACGGTATTTGACCCCAAGATGATCATCAAAATCGTCGTCCAGCGCAAGTCCAGCAGCCTCATGTTCTTCAGCGATACTGCGCGTATACGATACCGCCGGGGAGAGTAATTCCGCAACGGCACAGAGTTCATAGTCCGTATGTTCGGAAACGGTGCTGAATGTTCTGCTACGATAGGACATCGTCCAGCCTCGTGGCGGTCTCAAGGTGTTCTGTGAGACGGTCGCCTTATGCGAGCGTTCGTTTAATTGAGAGCTTGAGACCGATGCGGCAGCCGGGATTTCTTGTGGGTCCCCATCACTAGTGGGAATAGCTGCCATAATGTCAGTCGATCGGTATACCCACGGCTTGGCCTCGACGTGTACTCTACTTACTGTTTTTCGCAACATGTCCTCGGTTAGTCCCAGAGCCTTGTTGATCGACGGCCGGCGGTCTGGTATCCGATGCGCCACGGGCCCGAGCTGATGAACCCAAGGTTTCTTCTGATCCCCGCCCTTGGTGATCGCTATCGCCCGGGTCAAGACCCAGATTCCCCCCCCCACTACCACCGCCCTTGCTATCCGCGCGTGAACGGCCCGTCCTTTTCTGACTGTACGACTGAATAATTGTAGAGAACCATGAGCTTCATCCATAACTCAGGAATAACCTGCGGTAAAAACCTCACCATAACAGTCTTCAGTGCGCTGTGCCCCAATACCAGGGAGTCAATATACCATAATGCCCAAACCTTACAAAAACGTACCGTATCTGAAGACTTCGACAACTGCAAAGTGTCGCTACTTCGTACACTCCGACGGAGGTCGAATTGGACAAAGCCCGATGCATCGCATGCTTCACTAAAGCTTCCAGATGCGTGATCTGGTATGTATTAGAAAGGATCAACAATTGACTCAGGACTGCCGGTGCATGTTGAAGAGGGGTGATGAGGGCAAGTGAGTAGAAATATTGCAATAACGCCAGTGTTATCGGGTACGGTTCCGAGAGATGGAAAGCGCGCGGTGTTAATCGCGGATCCGGTCGAGACTCTGATGCATCTGGCGCTCCAGGGAGGTCAGGAAGACCGACATCCATGGAAGAGGAGGGTAGGGTCTCGACAGCCTGATGAGCACGCTGCATAAATTTGATCCGCTGGTTCTTGAACCAGGGCCACCTATCCTCCAAAACCTTTCGCGAACATTTGATCTTGCGCCCATCATCGCATATAAGCTCAAAGTCCGCCAAAACTGCTTCTTCAAGTGCAGACAGGCCAAGCTCTTGCATCGGAATATCGAGCCTGGGTGACGGCGGTTGATAAATACCGAATGACTCTAGGTCGATCACTGCGACATGATCCCAGCTGAGTAACCGGCGGTTATAATCATCTACTAAACTTCCGTTGCGATTCCCGAATATGACGAATTTATTGGCTTCTGCCCAGAGACATGCTCGGAACCACGATCCCGAAGCAACCGCATTTCCTGGATCGATGCGCGACCAGGTCATCGTGCTTAAATCGAGGGCCCAAACCGAGTAAGATTGGTATGTGTGAGCGAGGTACGTGCCAGCGATAATGAAGTGATTTCCCAAGATTGCGCCCGAGGGAAATCGAAGGCCGGGAGGAAAGGAAGTTCCAGTCATTGCTGTGGAACGATCGGTAATTGTGAAGTCTGTGTCAGGCTGTGGGGAAAAAACTTCGAGTTCGCGCTTGACATCCGTGAACTTGAAGTACGTGGTGAGTACAAGTCGATAGTGATGAACCAGGAGCATACATTGTAGTTGCTATAGAGATAGATATCGTTTGGAAAGTCGTCCGTTGGGGAGGTGGAATAAGGAAGATGCGTGAGGGAATCGGTTGGCGTGAAGTCCTGAGAAAGGGAGGACACGTCTGAACGGAAGCGGGTCCCCGGGGACCCTAGGATAGCAGTATTATCAGTAGCACGTGATTCTTCTTCAGGTAGCCGAACACGTAGGGTGGCAGATACTGCGACGCTGCGATAGGTACCACAATGATGGGGGAAGCTCCTCCGTTGGACCCAAGCTTTTCCTAGGAGATCGTAAACGTAAACGTCATCCAACCACACGTTGGATAGATCTTGGCCACCGATGATGAAGAGCCTGTCTGCTGTCACGGAGGAGAGGTGTGCATAGCGAGGCTTGGGCACAAGGGCTTCGGCGGGCGTGTCTGGAGATATGCCGGTAGATGAGGCGGGGAGCCAGTGCATGGTCGACAGGTCAAAGAATCGAATGTCGTTCAGAACACAGAGATCCTCTGTGCTGGCGGAGTTGGGTGCGTTTCCCATTCCGCCAAAGATGATGAGATGGTTGTTCCCTTGGATGAGGGATGAGCAGGGGTTGGCGAAAGTGTGGGCGACGTACATGTTTCTGCGCTGTGAAAGTAGCGCGGTGCGGGGATCTCGTCCTCTGGAAAGGGAGACAGTTTTTCCCAAGTGAATGTCTCCAGATCGAAGATGTAGATGTCGGAGACCATCCGTCGTTCTGTCACGAGACGGCCCCCCTGAGAGAGGATGAGAGCGAGATGGCACGGGCAACGATGTGGACGCACAAACAGATACATTTTCGATCCGACGACGGTGGTGGACGCGCCCTGTGAAGGGGGTCAGTGGTGGGCGTGGGGATGCAACGGGACGTACGACGAGCTTCGCAGGGACATCGCCCGAGGTCTTCCTGCAGAAGGTAGTGAGATCGGATATGGAATGCATCGGTGAGGCGGCCCTGCACGGGGAGACGGGTGGAGGGGGGGGAGGCGGATGGAGGGAGGAGGAGAGACTAAAAGTACGGAACCAAGTATACCCTTGATGATACTCGGCTATTAATCATCTCAGATCGCTGTTCGGCTGAAGCGTGATGCAACCAACCCACGTGTCCAGCGCTGCCACTGTGGAGTTCGGAGACCGCTTCAAACTCCGAGAACAGAAAGTAGCATGCCGTCAGCAAGCCGAGAAACGCTGGGACCCTTCTTGGCGGGTGCAGATGGCACGTACTGCGACCGAGTGCCTGTCTGGTGCATGCTCGCTCATGGCGCGCGCCGAATGTCCACACCAGGCACCTTCCACCTCCCTCACGCACGACGCAACTCGACACGGTCCGATAGAGCTGTTATCAGCTTCTTATCGCAGCAAGAATCCAGAAAACTTTATTTACTTCCCCGCCCTATCTGCCTGCCCCATGAACAGTAAATTGTAGGCGAAATGAAGCCATGTATGTATGTATCTGCGTCTGCTTAGCACAATGTACCTCACTCGCTGGTAACAAATTACTCATTTGTCCGCAGCAACCTGATTGAATTTGTATTTGGTTGTCCCTTCACAACATCTCATCATTCTACGCTTCCACTGTCCTTGAACCGCGTAACCGCTAATTATGTCTGTCCAACGGCTCGAACGCCGAACGGGAACGCCCTAAACTGAAACGGCCGTGGCCTACCATCCTATTTTAAAATGAGTACCTATTCCCCCCGTCGGTATGAGCCACCGATCAGACACCATACAAGGAAGGATTGCATTTTGAATTCTATGCACCCTCGCAAGGTTCATGATGCGGAGAAAGTGACTATCCCCTCAAATTGCGTTCTGATCAGGGGCACGGCATTGGTTGTAGGCACATGCCTCCTACTGGTGATGAAACATGCTCCTAGGATGTTGTGCGGCCTGAGAATCTTGACCCACATCGTTCATACCGCCCAGGGGATGACTGCCCATCCCCGGCGCTGGCTGAAGCTGCCCTCACCTCCCTTCGGTGTATCATCTGAGTGTGATCCGCACACCTGTTCAACATTCCACATGTCTCATTGCATGTCGTTCAAAGGACCATCGTCGTCTCGCAACCAGACATCTCGTGTGTCGACACGCTGAACGCATCGACCGGCCCGCTTCCAACTAAAACGGTGGTGACCAACTTTGACGGCGTGGCAAACCTAGTGTCAAATGCTATCCCGTTGAGCGGATGTTTTATGAGGCTCCACGTCTCCTCTGCACATTCGACGGTCATCGTGTCAGCGTTCAAAATCCGGTAATCCGGTATGCGTTGTCCCGTATGCGGACCGCAGTTGGGCAGGGATGTACTGGCATGATGATAGGGAAGTGGACGCTGACGAAAAAGTGTGCCATCGTGTGTTGGCTGTTTGGTTTTGACAGATAGCAACGCAAAATCCAGCGTGTCGCAAGCGAAACAAACGCATCCCTCTAAACGTGGTCGACGAGATCACTTGCATTCCGTAATAACCCATGCCTCTCGCGACAGGACCCGGTCCAGAAGTGTGGGTTTTGGGTTTTGGGTTGAGGCCGGCAAGTGACAAGAGAAAGTCCATCAGACTCCCCGCATCCATGTGCATTAGCGAACTCGGCAACACGACGGATTGGTTAGTAGTTGGCGCGTTTCGTCCGTTTTGTACGCTGCATCTGGATCCAACCGTCGACGCGATCTGCAGGAATGGGTCAAACAGTCTCCTCGCCGTCCCCTACCTCGTCACTTGTCCCGTCACACTTTTCTTCCCGCGCTGCTTTCGGACTGGCCTCACTTGTGTTATTTTCCTAATGGCACCAAAGGTATCCACGCACATGGCCATAACCATAAAGTTGGGATGGGGTGGCAGAACAAGATATCAGCACAAATATGAGAAATATAGAAAAATGTATAGGCCACGTCAGGTACAACACCCGGCGAGAGAATAGACGCCGGTCCCGAACGTGGAAGTCGAACGTTAAACAGCACAGCGAACACACGTCGGAGTTTGAAGACACCAAGCACTAAATTAGTTGTGTGGCTGCATGATCTACAGCAAAGTGACCAAAGTAATCTCGAGTCGATCTTTATCACGACCACCATCTCTTTTCCTTGCCAGACGCGATCTAACATCCCACCCGACTCCACCAGCGGACATGTCCAACATCGATGTCTCCGAAACAGAAGACAGCATCAAAGTTCATTCACACCTTCAGTACAACAGTCCGGAACATATCTCTCCGCACAATGTCCACCCATCTCCCCTGGAACAATTCCACATCTGGTTCAACGAGGCTTGCGCGGCCGGCGTCCGTGAACCAGAATCAGTGTCTTTGTCCACCGCGACATTATCTGGTATACCCTCCTCGCGTATGGTCCTCTTTAAACAACTAGACGAGCGAGGCTTCGTATTTTACACTAATTATACCTCCCGCAAGTCTAAGGAGCTCGACCAGAATCCCAATGCTGCCTTGCTTTTCTTTTGGAGAGAGATGTCAAGACAGGTTAGGATTGTCGGAAAAGTGGAGAAATTAAGCAAGGAGGAGAGCGAAGAGTACTTTCAAAGTCGCCCTATTGGCAGTCAGCTTGGCGCACTGGCGAGTAAGCAAAGTACTGTCATCGGGGAAAACGACCTTCAGGAAAGACTTGAACAATTCCAAAAGCTCCACAGAATCAGCGAGAGCACGGAGCCAAAGATTCCCCTCCCGGATTTTTGGGGTGGTTGGAGGGTTCTGCCAAGGTAAGGATCACTTCTCTGTGAGCACATCTGTCGCCAACTTCCCTCAGCGAAATGGAGTTTTGGCTCGGGAAGCCATCCCGTCTACACGATCGAGTCCGATACCTGCGTATCGAAGAATCGACCCACTGGGTAGTTGAAAGGTTGTCACCTTGAAACTCGATCACCAACGGTCATATGGGTCCGGATCCCAGAAGGGGTGGTTCTAGAGCTATATTGGATGACATATTTGCTGTAATGCCAGTAGAGATTTGTGTGTGGTGTTCGTGCCACGAGATACCAAGGAACGAACCTTTGTAAAACACCCGTCTTTCGCATCTCTGCGCAAGTCGGGAATGAGAGGGCTGGAGATCAGTTCATTTCTCTGGGTCATCTGTGCCTACTTTGAGGCTGAGGTTCTGATGCGCTCTGCTTACATCACTGGATGGACGCTCATAGTATTCTGAATAGACCTGACTTGTTGCAATGTTGTTCGGATGGCCTATCCGCTCAGAACACCACTCAATCAGCGACGATGAATGCGCCGTAATTGACGACGTTTTCTGTGAAGCGAGTCGCAGCTTCCAGCGCCTTGTTGGAAGGGCCACTCTTTCTTTGGACCTCATCAAATCCATGGTTCCCTGGTCTCACAAACGTTGGCGCGTTAACAACGGATGGGACTAGAAGCTAGTCCTTGAGCGCCCTCGCATAATCTTTCCTATTTGATCGGTCTGAAGAATGTTTCCAGAAGTTGTTCGTCCCCACTCACTCCGTATTCGTACAGGTTTGACTACTTTTCGTCGCTAAGGCGGACCAAGCGGCGCTTCATAACGTCAAGTCTACCCTGCCAAAGTCGTCAAATTCAGACGGACCGGGACACGGGAATGCATGCGAATCACTGCAGAGCCGCAAGGGGCCGGATATAACACGTTGCCCCGTCAGCAGAAATAGTGACGACAAATATTTTGGTTCCGATTTCAGATAGAGTCTTGAAGGTGTGGCGGTACCGTAATCACATACTCTTTTCCCACTGCATGATATGCACAACCACCTCGGCATTTGCATTCAACTGAGGTGAGATACTTACTCGTACCTCAAGGCCTTGCCCTCCACCTTTGTACTAATACATCTGACCTTTTCCCACTGCTGCAGGTCCGCCAGTAAATGTAACGACTTTTTAGTCAACTGACTGCAAGACACCAGTATTTTATTTACTGAGATGTTTGACAACAGGAGGTACGTCCTGGTCAAGCACTAATCAGTGGCCGCTAACGTATGGCAAGTCTAAGCATTCCACGTAAAATCCAATCTACAACTATCTCTGATCATTACTGTCGCGTGAAACTTATAGAGGGCGATCCCATATTGCCCGTTATAGTTGGAGAGAACATGAACAATGGTGACATTAGACGTAAAAAAAGTCATGAATTCACTTCCGTGACACTTTCTCTAGGATGTCATCTACACGAGCGGTAGGTCGGTTGACTATGGCAGACACAGAACATGCTCCTATACCATCCAAGTGTCGAACCTTGAGTACTGACTCCGATATCAATGGTATTTGCGATGATCGCTTCGATGCCTGTGATCTCGTCGGAAGTATCGTGCCACTTGATCAGCAAGTGCTGCACAAGGTGGAGTTCCAGATGAATCCCGGGATAGCTCCCGACCAAGAGTGATTTGTTGGGAACATCAACATCTCCTTAAATAACGTATTTTCCGTGCCCATCGACGCCGTTGAAACGGGCAGTGTTATTGAGAGGCTCTGAGGAATGGCGGGATAATGCTGTACATGACCTGAATAATGTAAGGGGTAAATCACCTGGCGGCCAGGAACTGAAGAGGCAGAGGTACACGGATGAAAATACATCTCGGCCAACGCTTGCCGTCCATCGCATGCCCAGCGCTTTGGCAAACCGAAGTTTCAAAGAGAAGTTTCAACTGTTCGGTGCCCTTTCTGCTACCGCCTTATAGATTCAAATCATTGGTAATTTCAGTGGCGAGGGAAGCCCTACTATGACTTCATTGACAGGATGCGCGCGGGGTACCTTGCTCACTCGGGAAGGAGTGTTCGATCGTCGCATGGTGCATTAGCAGGGGCATTGACTGCCGATTCGTTTGGAAGGCTCAAAGGCTTTCTTGGTAAAAACGTACAAGTATGCGCTGTAGTCAGGGTACTAGGAATCGGCATCCTAGATGGTGTAGGATAGCTTTCCTACTTTAGTGATCTTCAGTAGAGTTGGGAATAGGACCAAATGGAATTTTCCACCGTAATTTTCTTCTCTTTTTTCTATCGTTTAGCTGTTGTGCGGGTCCGAAATTTCGGTGAGAGTCCGAGGACGCGATGAACAGCTATGAAGAGCACAACATTAAGCGATTTGTGCGTCACATGGTACCGATGGTAGGTTTGGTGAACTGACATTATAAATCAACGTCGCATTCCCCGGGACTACACTCTTCAATTGCACCTCCCTCGAGGCACAAACTGCATAATTAGTGAAATTCAATACTATTGAGCATCGCTCGTACGTACCTTTCGACTTGCAAACGCTAGTGGCCCCGGATGACCGCCAGCGGTCATGGTGCCCTTTCTCGATGGCAACACCAGTTAACGTGTTCAGTGCTTCAAAAGAAGACGTCGGATACGTAAACTGCGTCCGCTCACCCGCGACAATGCCGACTGAACTTGGAAACTTCGACAGTGCCGTCAAAAGAAAAGAGGTCAAGGCTGTCGTGGGTAGAATCTCACGTTACGATACTTTGAGCGAGAGCAGAAAAAGTGGAAGTAGAAGTAGAGAGGGTAGCAAGAACGGCGGTGAACTTCGTAGCGAGTAAACAACAGGGACGCAGAGATTCCGCATCCAAG
>JBBPKT010000766.1:0-14008 GCA_038089395.1 Pulveroboletus frians
GCTTTGCTGGTCGTGGCTTAAATGTTTCGTCAAGTTCAATAGGATGGTCGTAAGGACGAGAGGGAGGAAGGTGGTCTGCAGATTCTTTGGAGAACACAGATGCGAATTCGGCGAATTCGGGTGGCAGTCGCACTTCCTTCTTTTCGGCTAGGGCTTCAATGGCAAGGTCGGTGGCGGTGGTGAGGCATTTGACCATTACTTCGTTTTCCCATGCTTTCCATTCCTTATACGTTGGCCATCTGTGTCCTCCCCAGTCCTGGAGGTAATCAAACAGGGTGCTGTCTCGATCCTGCTCGACTTGAATGTGACGGATTTGGACCAGGTCTGGGATGTTCACGACCTTGGCTGCATGCTCCATGAGCCATTTTGTTTCCATGGGAGATTCGGTGGGTTTGGCTGGTGGCAGGGAATCGGAGATTGGGAGGAGGAGGGTACTGGTTGACCAGTTGATGAGAGGATTGGCATTTTTCAGCCAGGGCATCCCAAGGATGAGAGGATCGTCGCCGCAATGCATGACGTGGAAGACTTCAGAATAAGACAAACCCTCAATGGTGAAAGGTAAGGTGGCAGAGAACTTAATCAGTCCTCCTTTATTCGGGGTATCATCCACATTCCAGACTGGGATAGGTTTGGGGAGTCTGATGAGTGGAATGCGGTGTTTCTTGATGAAGCTCCAATCAACACAGGATTGGGTGGCTCCTGAGTCCACAAGGGTGTGGGTGTTGATGACTTTCAGGCCAGTAGTAAAGACAAGCAGGATTCGCATTGCTCGGGGGTCTTTAGCTACTAGTACACGGTGATTAGAGGAGGAAACGTGCGTCAAAGGCATTCCTCCTTTCAAAAACCCTTTCCCCATCCGGAGAAGGTTACCCTCTTGACAGTTTCCTCAGGGGGGTCTTCCTCATCTTCATCGTCAGGGACTGGTTCAAGTTTGGGAAGTGAGTGTGCGACCTTTTTAATAGAGGTCTTCTTCTTTCCTGGGATCGGGAAGGTGGGGCATGCATTGGACATGTGTCCAGGTTGGCGACAGCGGAAGCAGAGTTTCATCGTCATGCATCGTTTCCACTCGTCTGGAGTTAACTTGCCAACCCAGACGACATCTACGTCCATGGCATCTGGATCCTTCGCGGAGGCAGTAGAAGACGCAGCAGGTCGGAAGTAGTGATACGTTCCCTTCTGCTTATAGGCGTCAGCTCGCTCCCACTGGATAACGAAGTGAACGGCTTTCTTATACCATTCATCAATGGTAACTGGTGGGGTGTCCATAGAGAAGATATGTTGACAGAGGGGGTTCGGTATTCCGGCAGCGAAGAAGTTGGTAAGGATAATGTCGTCGTCAATGGTACTAAGAGAGACTTGGTTTTTGAACTCGGCGATATAGCTGTTGATGTCGGAAAGTTTCGAGATGCGGGTATCCTGCATCCATCTAACTGCTTTCGCGATGGTATCCTCGTGTTGGAAGGTTTCCTTAAAACTTTTTAGGAAGTCCTTGTACATTCCAAACCCAGTGGTGGGATCAGCAAGTTTCTGAGTTCAGAAGGTATTGGCCCAGGTAGCTGCAGACCCGCTTCTCATGAATGAGAGGGTGAACGCAATTCTTTTTGCGTCAGTGTTGTAGAGATCCTCATTGGTGAGGAGATAGAATCGGACAGATTTAAGCCATGGGATGGCTTTCTCATAGGAGCCGTCAAAGTCATCTGGTTTCCCAAGATGGAGTTCAGTTGGTTTGGTGGTCATTGGTGGGGTGGATGGCGGCAGGGGATTTCATATCGGAGGTTGGATTCGGGTAGTTCTTGTTTGATGCTGAGTATCAGCGAGAAGTCTAGGGAGAGTGTGATGGGTGGCAATAGGGGTGGGCGACGGTGGAGTTGGTTCTCTGGGGATTGATACTCCTTCTGAGAATAGGGTAGCGAGGGTCTGATCTTCGTGTTGTTCTCGGGGGGAGGTAACGTGGAGGTCTGGTGACGACGGAGGTTGTTCTTTCTCAGAAGACTGGGGTTCAGGTTCAGAGTCAACAGGTGGTCGTTCCCTGGTAGGTCCGAAGATCCTATCAGCAAGGCTAGGGGGGTTTCATCGAGATATGGTGGCAGTTTAGGCGGAGCTAACCGCAGCGGGAGAGTTTAGACCTTTTGTTATGCTTGATCCTGAAGGGTCGAGCGGGAACTTGGCGAAGGTCCTAAAAGACTGAGACAAGGGGGTACCTTGCAGACGGCAAGGTCAAGAGTTCATCCTGGTGGTTCCAGATGATAGACTTCCCGGTGAAGCGGGTGGACCAAGGACAATCCCTTGTAATTGGGATGGGATGCAGGGAGAACTAAAGCGCTCACTCAAGTGTAGAGCGAAGACACACGAAGAGGGGTGTTTAGGATGTATATGCCAAGTAGGTCTAAACTGCAGTACAGGGAAGATACTTGGGGTTTATATACGAGGACGAAGGGAGCTGAGTAATCATATAGAAAGGAAAAGAATATGGAAGAACAAATGCTTACTGATCATTGAGTCAGTGAGCAAATAGTGAAAGGAGCTCACTGAGTAAGCTAAGAACATTCTGGAAGGTCAAAGAAGGGTCTGACACGTGATAAGAGAGAACTACGAGCTTAGTATGAAGAGAACTAAGCGAGGGGGGATAAGTCCAACAAAAGAAAAAGAGTAAAACGATAAATCGTAACACTGACCCAAACACCAGACGCTCTCAAACCGGTTGGTTCTTGAAACTGGCTGGAGGCATCTTCTCATGGCAGACACGCATGCAAAAAGTCATCACCCTCTCCTCTACTGAGGCTGAGTATATTGCCTTGTCTGATTGCAGCCGTCAGGTGATATGGATTCACCATTTACTTGGTGAAATGGGATACCACCTAAACGCAATCCCTATCTGTGGTGATAATCAAGGATCCATTTTTATGGCTTCCAACTCAGTGACTGAAAAGTGAAACAAGCATATTGATATTCGCTGGCACAGTATAAGAGATTGGGTTGCTGAAGAAAAGATTGAGCTCTTTTACATAAAAGGTGCCACCAATCCCGCAGATATGTTCACCAAGAACTTGGGGCACATAAAGTTTGAGCAGTTTCACTCACAGCTAGGTCTAGTTTTTTATGATCTCCCACAGACAGCCTAGCCTTGTCCTTTTGATGCTTACACGCCTTTACCAGCTGCTTAGCAAGGGGGAGTGTTGAACAAGTGTAACTCATTCACTACTCTTTTACTGTAGTGCGCATTTAGTTACCTATTATGGTAGTCTTACGTAATCATGTACCTACAGTTCACACTCAGACTACTGAGTTTGAATAAGTCTCTTGACTCATAACCATCAGCTGAGAGTGTCCCAATAGCCTCAAGCGCTCTATGTAAGTCCTATTAGCCATCCTCTGCAGCTACTAGGGTCCTGTTCAACAGTTCTGACCAGTTATCTTGCTGATAGTTGCAGTAAATCCAGAGGTATTGCTTAAGGGTCTGATTAGCACGCTCCATCTGGCCATCTTCTTCAGGGTGGTACCCCAAGGTGAAATGTAGGCACATGTCAAGAGCTTTACCTAGAGACCAGAAGAAGTGCAATATGAACTCAGAGCCCTTGTCAGAGGTGACATGGGAGGGAATTTCATGCTTCAAGAAGACATTGAGGAGGAACAACTTAGCTATCTCAGTGGAGGTGATGGTGTTGTGTGTTAGGACGAAGATGACTTGCTTTGATAACTGATTGACAATTGAAGTCCATGGATATAGAGTTCCATGGTTTTTTTGGAACCAGAAGCTGTTTCAGGAGACTGTAGGGGCAATGTTGGGAAACCTTAGCCTGGGAGCATGTCATGCAGGAGGACACATAGTCTTTGACGAATGTGTGAATGCCTGGCCAGGTGTATTCATGACAGATCAACTCTAGTGTATGGTTCTGGTTAAAGTGGTCTGCAGTAGGGTGGTTGTGGAAAGTCCAGAGAAGTCGAAGTCAGAGGTTGGCAGCATTGGGGATGTAGATACATTTGTCCCTTAGGAGGAAGCCTTCAGGGCTTATGGACCATCTCAGGTCATCTAATGACTTGGAGGTGAGGTGACATGACATGACTGGATCAGTGGGGAGAGAGGAGAGGATATTGGAGTAGACTTGTTCAATGTTAAGTAGGACAGAGGCCTGGAGTAACAGAGTCTCTAAAAGTGTGGCTTGTCAGGACGTTGCAAGTTGCTCCGAGGTGAAAATGGGCCAGAAATTGTTGGGGTTGACATGAGTGAAGTCCCTATCCCCCTCTTTGGGATAGATGTCCCAGTGTCTAGTCAGTACATCAGGTTTAGCTCTAAGCTTACCAGGATGATATTGGACTGCCATATTGAATTGGCAGAGAAACTTTGACCATTGGGCCTGGCAGCATGTCAGGAGTTTCATGGAGGAGAAGTACTCCAAATTCTTGTGATCCATGACTATGTTGACAGGGTGTGTGGAGCCCTCTAGGAAATGTTGCCAGGAGGTGAATGCCTCGAAGATTGCCAGTAACTCCTTGTCGTGCATATTATAGTTTAACTTCACTCTGGAGAGCATATAGGAGTAGAACGTGATGGGGTGAAGTTCATTATTGGAGGTGATGGAGAGAATGCCAGCGATGGCATAGTTGGAGGCATCAGTCTTGACCATTATCAGAGCGTTGGGGTCCCAGCACGCAAGTACCAGAGCTGTAGTGAACACATCCTTGAGACAATGGATGGACTTATGACACTTCTTGGAGAAGTTCCACAGAGCACTCTTGTGAGTGAGTCAGGTCAATGGAATCACAATATTGGAGTAGCTGCAGATGAAGTGGCAATAGAAGTTGGTGAATCCCAGGAAGGATAGATGTCCTTGACTTTCTGGGGTTCTAGCCAATCTAAAATCATCTGAATCTTATCCTTGGCCATGGAGAGACTGGAGGGTGAAAGGATGTATCTGAGGTATTCAATGGTGTCACTGTGCCATTCGCATTTCTTAGGCTTGCAATAAAGTCTGTTGGTGTGGAGGTGCTGGAGGACTTCTCAGACATGCTTCCGATATGAGGTGGGGTCAGCAGAGTAGATGAGAATGTTGTCAAGGTATACCACCATGCTGACATCCAGCATATCAGTGAAAATGCTGTTGATGAAGTGCTGGAAGGCAGTGGGGGCATTAGTGAGTCCAAATGGCATTACTAACCACTTGAAGGAACTGTAGCATATTCAGAATGAGGTCTTCCACTCATCTCTGTTGGCAATGCAGACTAGGTGGTACATGTGCTGGAGATCAAGCTTTGTATATATCTTTGCTCCACTCAGAGCCTCAAGGAGGTCTGAGGTGTGCAGAAGTGAGTAGCAGTCCTTCTTCATGATCTTGTTCAGGCCTCAGAAGTCGACACAAAGTTGGAGGGAACTATCTTTCTTTCAGACAAAGAGGATGGGTGCAGCATGAGGAGAGGTGGATTGGTGGATGAAGCAATCCAGAGGTGTTCGTCAAGGAAGTCCTAAAGGGCTCCCTATTTGGAGGGTGAGATGGAGTAGAGGCAACCAATAGGGGGTTTGACGCCTTCCTCAAGTTCAATCTTAAGGTCAAAAGGCCTGTGCAGAGGCAAGGTGTTAGCTTTGCCCTTACTGAAGATGTCTGTGAACTTGTGATACTCTGGAGGAACTTTTGAGAGATCCGGAGTTTCATCAGGTGAAGCATTAACACACATAGCACTATGACCACAGAGGGAATGGAGGGAGAGGGAAAAGGGCATCAATCCTTCAAGCTTGCAGGCCCGGTGAAAGGTGGCAGCATTGATGAAGGAGACTGGAAGGGACTGAAGTTCAGGAGCTAAGGGAGGATCCAAGGGTTCCAGTGAGGACTTGTGTGGAAATGTTGGAGGAGAATCAGAGCTTGCATCCAACAGGACAGAGGATGACATCAGGGTTGGCAAATCTGTGGGATCAGTCCAGAAAGAGATACTGTTTATAGCCCAATCAATCAACAGATTGTAATGGGTGAGCCAGCAATACAACACAAGGGATTCAATGAGGTAACATAGAATATTTTGGAGGTAGATGTTCCTGAAATAAAGGACAATCGGAGATCTATAGCAGAGGAAATAAAAGAAGCAGAGGAACCATCAAAGAGATGGAGAGAAAGCATAGGAACAGAGCACATAGGTAATTTATGTTTATCTACAAATGCAGAGTCTATAAAACAGTGAGTAGAACTGGAGTCTACAAGTACTGGTACATTGGAGATAAGAAAATCAGAAAGAGAAACTAATGAATGGAGGGAATTCAGATCTGAAAGAGAGGACACATTGAGATGGAGTGTTGGAGGAGCACAGTTGTTGGGTTCAACATGATTCCCAACCTGTGTTGTAGGGGAGTTGCACTCTATTTTTTCACCTCCAAGGAAGCAGAGCCAGAGGCCGGAGCAGGAGCTGTCACAGCTGCTCGGGTCTTCACAGCCCTAGAGGTGCTCCTTGGGCATTCTTTTATGGAGTGTCCAGTGAGGCCACAGAAGAGGCACAAGCTGAGCTTCAGACAACATTGTCACTCCTTGGGGAGGAGTTTGCTGTCCTTGCCCAACTTGGCAGAGATCAAGTTTGTGGACTCAGTCCCACTCTTGTTGGCAGAGGAAGAAGAGGAGCCCTTGAACAACTTGTCCTTAGGCTTACTGGAGGCAGAGGTAGAGGTGGCAGTGGACAAATTGTCCTTGCCAGAGTTAGAAGGCTTGTTGGCAGAGGCGAAGTCACCAGAGTTTGACCCAGAGGTTTTGGTTGTGTGGGTGATTTTGTCCTTGCATTCCCAATACTGATGGTCAATCTGCTGAGTGAGAGCACAGAGTTTGTGGATGTCATTGGGCTTGCCTTGACAAGCAAGCTCATCCTTGATGCAATCTGGGAGACCAGAATAGAAGCTCTGTCGGAGTGCTCCTTGGCCCCAGTCTCAGACTTAGCTAGTGAGTCAGTTCTACTCAACAATGTACTTAGAGATGTGCTGGGTGTCGCCCATCTGGAGATGCTGAAGCTGAGCTTTGGCGTCTGCTACAGGATCATGGGGTCTGTATTTTCATTTCAACTATAATGAACTCCTTAATTTTGCCTCCTGTGTTATGGGATCCATCGGTGTTATAGACTTTTATTGGTCTTGGGAGAGGATGCATGTTGAGAGTGTTTGCTTTTATGTATTCAGCATCAATAGATGATCCAGTGTATCCAGAGTTGATGAGTGCTCTAACTTTGAATCGATGCCCATTGTCCACTAGGATTTCTGCTGGGACTTCAAGAGAGTTTCTTTGTCTCTGTCTTTCGGATGCTTTCTTGAACTTAGGTTTCTGTTGGAGATCTCTCAGGACCCATACTGTGTTCTTCATTGTCATCTATCTTAGATCATTTACAAGCTGGTCGTCGATCTCAGTCTGTCTGGATTCATGTACAAACAACATTAGGTGTTTTTTGGCTATGTCTTTGTTGTTGTCCATGTGTTGTTTCATCCATCTGATGGACCATGGATCGACTGTGTTTTCCCATTGGGCTCTTCAGTGAGATCAGATCTTTTTTGTTTTGGCATCCATGCTACCAAATTCTTGAGAACCTCATTTTGTCTTATTGAGGGTTTCTACCTCTTTGACTGGAGGATTCAAAATTTTCTCAAGTATTAATTGTGCAATTTTGTCTGTGACTTTCACCAAGAAGTCCTTATCAGAATTGTTGACAAGGAGGACTTTTACCTCCCCCCTGTAGTTGGAGTCAATCACACTAGCTCTGGTGGTTATCAAAGCTTTTACAGCTAAACCAGATTGGGGAGCAATTCTGCCATAATGTCCTGCAGGAACAGCCATAGAAAGCTTAGTATTTATGAGAGCCTGTCCTTGTTTTAGCACAATACACTCTCCCGCCATGTACAGATCATACCCTGCTGCACCAGGTGTTCCTCACTTAGGAAGAGGTATCTTTTTATCACCACGTTTGATCTGTAGTGATGTCTCACATTTCAGAATGGTGTACTTTGGTTCAGGTTTGGTCTTGTTACACGTTTCAATGGATAAAACAACCTTCCATGATTCATTAACTTCCATATATTCTGCCAGTTCCTCTTGGTTCTGGTAGAATATTTTAGCCCCTTTGAATTCGATATACCTCATCCAGGGTTGATGAGGTTTGGGTTTGTGGTCAGTGCATGGCCACAGCTTTCCACATTTGAAACAGAGCCCTTCTGCTCTGGCCTTGTTGATGTCCATGGGTTTCCCTTGTCCACCAAACGTTCCAACCTCTTTCAATGGCGCCAGGTTGGCAGCAATGTTTTTTTGTCCCTCTGAACCTTCTGAGTTTTTAGGAGGCTAGGGCAGCCTCAGCGTGGCAGAGGTGCCTCTCCCATTTCTTGATGTCCTTGCTGAGGCAAAGAGCAGATGACTCTTGCTTGGTGAAGGATATTATTTTGTCTTTTACTCCTTGTTGGCAGATGTGGACCAACATTTCGTCAAACTTCTTGTTATGGTGGCATCCAGCTTCTGTCATAAGCTGGGCCATTCAGATGAAGAAGTCCTCAATTGAATCTCCTCCCTGCTTGAGAGTCATCAGTTTAGGCCTCCCTCCAGACCATTGCAAGTTGGAAATGTTTGTCAAGATCAAGTGAAAACTTGTCCCAGTCTTGTGTGCTGATTTTCTCTTTGAAATAGAGGTTGGTGAACCTCCTTGCTGGGTTGGCATCTTCACCACCCATGAAACCCAAGGTGATGATTATCTTCTGGTGATCTGTGGACTCGGCATTGAACCCCAGAAGATAGTTTTGCACGGTGGTTTGCCATGCACAGTATTTAGTTTTGTTGCCCTTGTATACAAAGGGTTTGGGGGTGACAGACTTGCCCAATTGGTTCCTGCAGGTTTTGGGCAGTTTTACCCAAGGGGCCTTTGATGGGGACACTGACTTTCAAATGGGGCACTTTGGGGGTGCATCGGAGTCAGAGCTGTCATAGGCCAAAGATTCGGACAGCAGTGGCATGGGAGCTCTTTTCTTGCCCTTGCTCCTAGAGGGTGTGGGTTGTGATTCCACAAGCAGTTTCTCACTGCAGAAGATATGTGCCAGAGAAGGGGTTGGGGCCTTCAACACCAGGTGAAGGAGTGGGTCAATTTTATATAAGTTCTCCCAGGACTTATATCCATCAGAAATGTGAGAATCTTACTTCACTGCTAACTCTTCACACCTTATCTAATTGTTATCTTATCAGAGAGACATAGAATGTTCTGGAAGGTTCCATTAGATAATCATTCCATGATGTTCTAGCAAGTTCCATAGCACAGCCTCTCAGATAGTATATAAACCTGTAGCATAGTTTGTATTCTTTACACTTGGACTTCTCATCATTTTAGTCTCATTCTCACTTTGAGTTTGGGTCTGATATAATTCCAAGTGTAACTCCTCGCCAAGCACACTTTGTGCTTCCTGACTCCTGACTCCCCTTCTCCCATGAATCTTTCACGCTTCCTTCTTCTTGCTTCTCTTCTCTTCTCTTTGCCTAGCTGGTTGAGCCCTTTGCTCCCACTAGCAAATCCTCAAGCTGGTGACTTTGTCCCACTCGCAAGATCTATTACAGGCACCCATCAGACGTTAAATCGACTTCATCCTGACTCTTTGTCATGTGTAGCTGTATTAAAGCCACCCAGACCCAGGGTTAAGGGATTATAGTACAGTACCACTTGATGGGCCCTGCATAGCACAGAAACAGCTTGTATACATGGTTGTCCGCCATATAAATAAGGATAACATTGCTCTGCGCATAGTGCACTAGCGCCAGTTCACCTGTGCTGACCAACAGGTGTGAATGGTCCTCATAGCAATAGTTAGTGTGAGTTCACATGATCACCCATAATGTCACACTGATATACACATCGTTACTGCATAGCTCGACACTGGGCCATACCTGTCTACCCCTCTTGCCAGAACTCCAACTGGCCATAGCAAGTTATTTGAAGAAGACGTTATCCTGTCTGCCTGAAGAAACCCAGAGTTTCTAGAAGTTCCTACATCATTTTCCTGCATTCAGTTGTGCCCACCAGAGAGTCCATATGATGGAGCGTCTGGAAGTGGACAGACAATGCGATCACACTACACCTTGCTCAGTTCCATCATGTCTGGAGCTGGTGCCATTCAAGAATATGTGCCCAAAATCCTCCGCCCATATCAGAACACAGACCTTATGTTCAATGAGCAATATGCTCTCTAGGTCAAATTGTATGAAGAAGACCCCATCCTCCATGGTCTGGCATTTACTCCTAAGCCAACTTGAAGCCCTGTACTTCACTGAGCACAGAACCTTCTCGAAGACCTGCAAAGAGATGGCCCTATGCTACCACTGAGACCACTGCATGATCCATGTCTTCAAATGCCCCAAGATAAGGGCAAAGGCAGCATTCACAAGCCTATCTGCATTATCATCCTGCTGGAGATTCCTGATAGAGGTCCAGAAAGCCTGAATAGCCCTGTTTCTAGCCCTTCAAGTTCACCACATCTGCCGAGAGTGCAGATGCCCCCTCGTTTTGAGCCATGTCCCATGGATCCCCAAGGCCCCACGTTGGGCAAGTCTGTCTCCCCAAAACCCTTCATATTCAAGGGGGACAAATCCAAATATAAGACCTGAATGATGTGTCTGAGGAACTACTTCCTTGGATTCCCGATTCACCCTCCCAATGCACAGAAGATAATCATCATGCTAGGGTTTCTCAGTGACGAAAATCCAAGCTCTGCCAGAAGGTTCGCCAACTGGTACTTCAACAACAGAATTCCACTGAGGCATACTTGGGCCTAATTCATTGAGTTACTTGATGTGCAGTTCAAGCTGGCTACAGCTAGATGGGAGGTGTACAAGAAGCTCATGATGTTAAAACAAGGGTCTCACACTATTGAGGACTTTTTTATCGAGATAGGACAGTTGATGATGAAGCAGGTTGCAAGCACAGTCCCTCTTTTGATAAAACACTGGTACATGTCATAAAACAAGGCATCAAAGAGGAGGTGATAGGATTTGCAGAACAAGCACATACCACGCTTGCAAGTTCCATGGATATCACATGGTGGGAATGATACCTCAGACAGGCTAAAATATCCCTCCAGAATAGAAGAGCTTGCAAAGCTCTTAACGCTGGAGGATCAGCCGGAGGAGATAATCATCCTACCTACTGCTGGCCCCTGGATCCACAGAAGTATCCACCCCATCAACAAACCCCTACCACTGCTCCCACCTCGAACACCTGGCCTGTGCAGGGTTTCAGCCATCCCCAACCTGCACCACCAAAGGAGGTTGGAATGTTTGCAGAAAGAGGAATACCAATGGATATTGACAAAGCGTGTGCCAAAGGAAAGTGTTTTACCTGTGGTGAAGACTGGCCCTGCACCAATCACATCCATTGCTGTCCCCAACAACCCCGCCTGCACTTCATAAATATTAACAGAGCACGAATCTATTATCAGACAAATGAGGAAATGGCTGAGATTATGAAGGAGATTAAAGAACAGGGTTTTTCCATAGACAAACAGTAGCTGGTTGTACTGATTTGTCAAACAAAGTCAATGGTTCTCGTGTAGTTGTTCTATCTCCCAATAAATTCTGTGTTATCTATTGAGTAACCATCTGAGAATGAAAGTAAGACCAAATCACTGAAAGCCATGGGTGAGATATCGCCGGCTGAAGTGAATAAGATGCAAATACTTAAGCATGAGAAACCTCTTGAGGTTAAATGAGAGGATAAGACCATTCCGTTACCTCAGTAGGGATCTGATGGAGCTGCAGGTTATGATATATATGTAGCTGAAGATGTAGTGATTCTAGCATGTGGACAAGTGTTGGTTTCTACCAAAATTAGTATGAAGACCCCATCAGGTCATTACAGACATATCGCCCCTCGATCTGGCTTAGCCATTAAAGCCTCAATAGCCATTGGAGCTAGGGTCATTGACTCTGACTACAGGGGGGAGGTAAAAATCCTACTCATCAATCACTCTGATAAGGATTTCCATGTGAAAATGTGTGAACATGTAGCGCAATTAATCCTTGAAAAAATTTTGACGCCACTAGTCAAAGAAGTCAAATTTTTAGATAACACTAACCAAGGAAACAAGGGTTTTGGTTCTACAGGCCAAACCAAAATATGCAAACATGCAGAAGCACAATGGAGAAATACCATTGATCCTTGGTCCATATGCTGGATCCAAACACAGTAACAATAATTCTTAATATTATTATTAATAGTATTAAATTTTTTTTTTTGACGGATAAATAATAATTTAAATTTTAATGATAAAAATTAGACAAGTCCTTATGGCCCTCATGAACTGGGGTACAAGGAGACAAGAAATGTGTGATATTGCATCTCTGATCCTTCATACACAACTAGCATCTACCCAAGGTAGATGCTAACCTTGTCTACGATCTTAAATGTATGATGCCATACGAATCCACATGGATCCTTCAAGACTTGCAAAAGAAACCGAGATTTAAGAGAGTGTCACCTCAATGCTGACTATGTAACAGTCTCGAAGTTCCTGTTGAGATCAAAACCGATAATGGCCAGAAGTATCAAACAAAGGCCCTGATTGACTCAGGATGCACAGGATCTTCAATCGACATCAAATATGTCAAAGAACATGGTATCGAAACCTTTAAGTTACCAAGGGAGGTAAAAGTCTACAATGCTGACAGAACACTCAATGCTAGAGGCAGTATAACTGAAATGGTTGTCATAGAGTTAAACATATTTGACCATAATGAAAAGATTGCCCTTGCCATAACCAACCTAGGGGTCAATACCATATTCCTCAGACACGATTGGCTCAGGATACACAATCCTTCAATAGATTGGCCAACAGGCTGTATCCAATTCAGGTGCGACAATGACCACCTGCCTGGGCTTCTTGAAGATAAGGAAGACAACAAGGAAAAAGTGAGATTCTCCGAAGGCAACCATCTCTTCCAATTGAATCTAGATTCATATCTCCAAAATACCATCACAGAGATAGCTGCCAAGGAGTTTGCTCAAAAGAAAAAGAAGACCTTTGAAGAAGCAGCACCCTCCTACATCCACAATTTTGCTGACGTATTTGCCAAAGAATCCTTTGATGTGTTACCACTATGAAGACCTTGGGATCACACCATAGAATTCCTTCCTGGAGATCACTCTGTAGATTGTAAAGTCTATCCCCTCAGTCCTGGCAAACAAACGGAGCTAGATGCTTTCTTAGAAGAGAATTTTCAATCTGGTCACATCTGACCTTCTAAAAGTCCCTTTGCCTCCATGTTCTTCTTCACTAAGAAGAAAGATGGATGATTACACCCTATACAGGATTACTGTAAACTTAATGTGATCACTGTACAAAATCGTTATCCCCTACCATTGATAAATGAGCTAGTAGACAAATTGAAATTGGCTGGCTTCTATACAAAGTTCAATGTAAGATAGGGGTACAATAACATCCATATGGTGGAAGGTGACGAATGGAAGGCTGCATTCTGGACCAATTGTGGACTTTTCAAACTGCTAGTAATGTTCTTCAGATTAACGAACTCCCCCACAACATTCCAAACAATAATGAATTCATTCTTCAAGAGACTCATTGATCATGGAGTTGTTGTCGTTTACATTGATGATATAATGATCTTTATAAAGACACTCAAAGAACATCAATAGTTCAAGAAATCCTCATGATCCTCAGACAAGAACATCTCTCCCTCTGACATGACAAATGCGATTTTGAGGTACAAGAAACAGAGTTCCTAGGGATTATCGTATCCCAAGATAAAGTTAAGATGGAATCAAAGAAAGTTCAAGCAATCATTAACTGGCCCCAACCCACCACCTGTAAACAACTAAGGGGTTTTCTGAGGTTTCTCAACTTCTATCGACAATTTGTCAAGAACTTTGCCCAAATTGCACAACCTCTTACAGTGGCTCAAATAAGTGTCCCAATATTAGGCCATTTTGGAAAGATTTGATATTTGCAAGAGAACTAAAATAGATTAGCTCTGACCCTTGCAGGGTCATTAGTAGCCCTAACTCCTACCCT
>JBBPKT010000767.1:0-14002 GCA_038089395.1 Pulveroboletus frians
ACATAGCTCACAATGAACTTGTTCTGTCTGAAGAGCTTCATATTATAGATGGGGCATGCATTGAATGTAAGCATCTATCTCTTCATTTCTGTTCATGCTAGCCTTGGGAAGACAACACTCACTCACTTACTTTTGAAGCTGATTACACTGTCCAGTTCTTTGATGAAGTGGCTCCCTTTTCCACTGACATCCAACCAGGGGATCTGTACTGAAGATGGGTGATGAAGCCTGTGCAAAGGAAAAGCAAAGGTAAAAGAGGGAAAGGACAGAAAACTGTCTCATATGAAATCATTATCAGCATACCAGATTCATCACACTTTTTCATACTCTCTCACTCATTTTTCAGAATGACATCAAACCTTGTTGCCATCTTTGTAACAGGCCATACAACCCAGATCAGATGGTGCAGCGCCATTGCCGACTTTGCAAGACATAGCATAATATCAAGTGTTTACGCCCTCTGTCAACAGAGATGCCTGGCCAGACCATTCCTGACCAAGTGAAAGCAATAACCCTGGTTTCTGAATCCTCACTTCACAGGACTACCTTTCATAAACTCCTATGCATGCCTATTCAGCAGGGGAAAGGCTATGGGATAGTTGGAAATGCCATGCTTCCTGGGAAAGCATGGGATCTCCTCATCAAACTCCAGAACTCCTATCATGATCTGACATGGTCTGATTTGCAGAGTCTGAATGTCAGTGCAGCCATGATAGAAAAATGGATAGCCACAAATCAATTAGTGGGAGAGATCTTTCAATATTATGACTGCCCAACCTGTTGTATCTAAGGCAGAATTGGTTTTCTATAAGATAATGTTTACAGTAGTAGTAGTAGTAGTGGCAGCAGCAGCAGCAGTCTAGTCTATATGTCAAATGTCATAACAACTTGGTCAGTGTCAAAAACCCATCTTGTGTCATTTTATCAATTCCTATCTTCTTGTTCTATCGAAGACTATATACAGCAATCTTTCCTAGTATCTTTCTGAAGTGGGTCTATAAAGCATAGATGTAAAGCTGTCTCAAACAAAGTCAATCAGACACTCACATCTTTGAGATGCTTTCTAATCAAGTCAAGATCCTTCGAATTATATTTGAGGTGATGAAATGCTCTCATTCCAGAAATCACCTGATATAATCTGTTGAGATCTGAAGACATGTCCAGATGACTCTTGAACACTCACTTCAGGATGTAATATATCAGGGTCATCCCCACACAAGATGGAAATGCCTTCCAGCCATTCCAATGTTTGGATAGCCCATTTTTCAGGATCTTCATCCTGCCCCTGCCTGAAAGAACTCAATTGTAAAGTGTTCTGAGTGCTTGACCCAGCCAAAGCTTGGGAATTCTGCCTTCCTGCCTTGATAGTCAGTGTGACAGGCTCAAAGTCGAAAGGAAATGAGGGATCAGTGTTTATGACTGTTTCCAGATGCAGCTTGAGTTCTTCACACACTTCTTTCTTCATTTTTCCCTTTCCCTTTTCTCTCTGTGCAAGAGTTGTCACTCTTCGTCTTTGTGTCTTCTTGCCATCATCAGAACCTGAATATAATATAATATAGATGTTGCCTTTGAATATCCAAGAAGACAATCCCACAAATGAATGAGCAAACTATCCTCACCAATAGAAGGTTGTAGAGAACATGTTCTACTCCGAAGGGTCATGGTGAATATTTCATTGGGTTTGTGGAGGATGTGACACCCCACTCTCGACACTTTCCAATGCATCTCATATTGGGAACTCATATGAATTAGAATACATCATTTACTTACCATGTTTGCATCCTGGTGCTACCATCACCCTTATGATAAATAGCTATAGAAAATGATAATGATATCAGGATAAAGAAACATCAATTATAACTACCTATTTCATCCCTTTCTTCAGCAGGATCATGATTGTCTATGCTCAAAAAGCCCCCCTCTGATGACTAAATATCAACATCCTCAATTTCTGATCCTGGACTGTGGCCAGGGATAGGAGAACCACTTTCTTGAATGATGCTGAGAGAGGATGATGACCACTGTGGAGATTAGATGGGACTGAGTGTCAGTGAGGGTGATGTAGATGCAATGGGGGTGCTGGTGGAAGGCATGACACAATAATCCTTGAATTTAAGCAAGATGTCTTGCTCAATATCTGATCCTATGCGATGATAAAAGTGATTACATAAAGAGTATGATGAAAAATAGAATGAGACTTACCTTCATCCAAGGTTTCAGAACTTTCATCTGAGCTTGACACATAAGGAAACTCATCCTCAGAATCATCATGGTACATATTTGGAAACATGCACCCTGCATAGATCTCCTTGAAAAAGCTACTGAGTTCTTCTGTGCTGCTCTCACTAGATGAAGCATGTTCCATAACATTGCCCTCATAGAAAAAATGGCTATTGAGATATTCCTGTATGATGATCAGTATGATTTCTTTATTTCAGACACACAATTACCTCTTCCTTGATCTCCTCAGTGTTACATGCACATGAAGTGCTTCGTCTAGCCTGAGATGCATCTGAGACCCCTAGACGTGTCTGATCTCTAGCATAAGTCTAGGAGGTGTGATCAGAAAGTGTTTACAAATATCGACAAGAGTGTGGATAGTAGCTGCATCACCTCAGATAATGGGTTCACTTGTTCAGGCTGTTTAATCTGATTGGATAGTGATGTTGGAGAAGGACAAGATGATCGGACATAAGACGCTGGAGAGGAAAAGATAGATCAGAGTGTGGTCGCATGTTTCATGGTCACACACCATTTTGTTCTGAAAGATGCTGTTCTTTGGGAATGCTCTATATACTGACACTGACACTTTTGCTGACTAAAATAGAGATGAGAGAGGACAAAAATTCATTGAGATATCAATTGGAAGCTAATAGGATATCATACAACATGTACTAACACACATTGTAGCTCTCGATCCTGTCAAGAGTGCCCAATTCATCTATGACAGTAGTCATAGAGATAACATCTGCAGAATTGTCTATCACACCAGCAGCAGCACTTGAGCTACTGGCAGTAGCCAAGTCGGGGGTCTGTGATGGGAGAGGGGCAAAGGGGGAAGTTGCATATGATGCAGCAGGAGGGGCAGAAGGGGCAGGAGGGGCAGCAACAGAGGAAGCAGCAGGGTTATGAGGTATAGAAACAGCAGAAGAGGATTCCACAGCTGATGCAGAACAGACTGAGGATGGACCTGATGTGCCTCCTGTAAGGGATGTCACAGGAGTGAGATGCAGTTAGATGGAATTGGGAGATGAGGGTGAGGAAATAACATCTGGAGAAATGCCAGCAGCTGCCAAGTGGGCAGCAGATCCTCGAGTGAGGTGCAAAATCTGTGGGTGTGGTGCTTGATAGCCAATTCATTCATTAGCAGGAGAATCGAATTGGATATAGATGAGATAGTGAGATGCATTACCTTTGGTAGAATGAGCCCTTGACTTTTTCGAGCGCAGTTGTTCTGATCCTCCTGCTATGACCACAGATAGATTATTTGTGCTATATGCTGTGAGATGAACAAAAAAAAATCACCTGTTTCCTTGGGAGGCTCATCAGTCACCTTTTCCTTCTCTTTCCCTTTCTCCCTTCCTTGCCTTGCTTTGACTGCTATATTAAAGGAAATGTGTCAATGTAAAGCTTACTGAGTAAGCAGAGAATATTCTGGAAAGACAAGGAAGAACCTATCAAGGGGTGGTGGGAACTACGAGCTTAGTGTAAAGAGAACTAAGTGAGGAGGGAGAAGTCCAAAAGAAAAAGAGTAAAACGATAAATCGTAACAGGGTGTTCATAGTCAGCATTAGGGTATTTTGGGGGGTGTTCATAGTCAATCCTAGGAATGTTCCCAATCACAATCAAAGATGTTCCCAATCACAATCAAAGATGTTTCCATACATTTATAACACTCCAAACAGTACTTTGATGTGTTTTATATCTACTCCTGACACTAATGTACATTGGTAGTGATAACCACTCACATACACCCAAGATGTATTCACACATTTATAGCACTCTAAACACCACCATGAACACTTCTACACACATCCCAGATACTATAGAACACACTGGGAACATTCCTGAAATTGACTACAAACACCCACTACAAACACCCTAATGGGCACTACAAACAGGGTGTTCGTAGTCAGTATTAGAGTATTTTGGGGGGTGTTCGTAGTCAATTCTAGGAATGTTCCCAATCACAACCAAAGATGTTTCCATGCATTTGTACCACTCCAAACAGTACTGTGATGTGTTTTATGTCTACTCCTGACACTATGTATATTGGTAGTGGTAACCACTTACATCCACCTCTACATTTATCCCCTCTAAAAACTACTACTATAAACACTTCTACACACATCCCAGACACCATGGTACTCACTGGGAACATTCCTGAAATTGACTACAAACACCTACTACAAACACCCTAATGGGCACTACAAACAGGGTGTTTATAGTCACTACCACACTTTTTGGTAGTGATACTAGGGTGTTTGTTGTGATCAGTGGTCTAATGAACACTATGAACAGGATGTTGGTAGTCACTACTACACTACACTTTTTGGTAGTGACACCAGGGTAATAGCTGCTGGGTGTATCTGTATTTTTGAATATGACAATTGTGTCCTCCACTTCATTTTAGGAGTAGTATATAGATACAGAAGATATTGCTAGCATACAATAATACACACTAAGACACATCTATTCCATGTAGACTGACCGACGGTCCTGGCTCCATCCAAGAACCCTTACACATTTCTTGATATGCATCAGTGACATTCCAATGTTTCATCACCCTGTCTAGAATAATCCGTGCCCATATACACTTGCCTGCAAGTTCTTGGAGGAGTATGTCTGTTGCCCTTGTTTTTGGCAGACTTGTGTCTTCATCAATCATCTGCTTATCTATTGTGATAATTGACCTCATTGCTATAATTGACCACATGTAAAATGCTATGAAATATAGTGTAATAATATCTGAGATATGACCTACAGTGAGATAACTGATACTGTGGCAATGCTATCGCCATCTGGTATACTCTTTGAAGAATGCCTGGGTGGATCACATTTGTAGCTTGGATTCTTTTCTCCCCCTTCTGATCTAATCCAAGGTCAGAGACAAGGATGAACTCTGTGAGATACATGGTGTCATAGGAATAAAAGTGGCCACCACACATGATGGTGGGTATGGGTGTGTATACCATGTGATTCATCCCTGGAGGTTGGATACTATGTGGGAGATGAGTCATCTCAGTCAAATATCAAATAAAAAGGTGTGAGTGCAATTGATACTCACAGAATGCTTCCACTCTTGAGAAGCACTGTGCCAAGGACAACATTGTTCTTGTATGTTTTGGAGGTGAGAGCTGAATCATAGTACTGCTGCCATCCTTTGATCATTGCTGCCTGGTCGTTGTGGTTCACATCTTTCAGATTGATGTAGCCCCACAGTTTCGCACCTGCTCTAACATAGGAGTATGTCAGATATCCACCTCCATCATGATACAGATATGTGAGGAAGCCTTGATGGGTCATCACATCCCAACCAGCGCTCCTCCATGTGTTGACATGCATCATCTGCATTCCGAGAGATGTTGGCTTTCCACAAAATGATTTGCCATTGTTGGTGACAAATTCATCTCTATATCCCTTGCGATCAAATGTGCAAGTGTTGTGATATTGTATGGGAGATTGGATGTGACCTGGAGCACCTTATCTACTGTGTCAACATATGTATTTAAGTCCCTGATTAGGACATGGAGATGGATGGGGCCAACAAGATCGACTGAGAGTGAATCTAGAGAAGACCATGGCACCCAATTCCCTCTGTGAAATATATGTATGGAACAGTTAGTCATGATAGTCGCAATGCACACATAGACATCACCCTCCTGAACTGCGATATGCATTCCCGATGGTGGTAGATTGCTGACATATGTAAATGTCATAGGCCCTGGTGATCTGTGTGTCAGAGCTGTCAGTCCGCTGGAAGGAGATTAGCTTGAGGCTTTTGTAAAATGCCATTTTCTGTATATCAGGGAGAAATGGAAGTAAGAATGGTAATGATGGTGGAGATGATGATGGTGGTGATGAAAAACAAATTGTAAATTACACAAGCGCAGATAAGGTAATAGAAGCAGTTGGTGATATGCCAGCAATCTCGGCAACCACTTGCCACCAGTGGAGGAACTAGTGAGTGAGTGAGTAATAAACATGTTCCACAGCCATTTGATGCTAGTGGGTGTTTGCAGTCACTACTGCATGTTCATACAGAGCCATGGTGTCTGCATTGAATATAAATTATTCTGAAGAGGATCTGAAGTGAAACGGGTGGGAAGAAACATTTCTCTGAGTGATTGAAAAGAGTTCTAGTAGTAATGACTATGAAGAATTTATTTAGTATGAGAGACTATGTGTGGAGTAGATATAACATTGTTCAGAATGGTATTTATATCAGGATAAATGCATGGAAAAACATTTGGTAATGATTGGGAACAGTCCTAAGGTTGACTATGAACACTCTGTTTGTAGTAGTGCCTATTAGGGTATTGGTGAATATTCCCACTGGGTACCATATTGTCTGGATTATATATAGGTTCGTTCATAGTGGTGTTTAGAGTACTATAAATGTGTGAATACATCTCGGGTGTAGTGTCAGGAGTAGATATAAAACACATCACAGTACTGTTTGGAGTGGTATAAATGCATGGAAACATCTTTGATTGTGATTGGGAACATTCCTAGGATTGACTATGAACACCCTGTTCATAGTGCCCATTAGGGTTTTCATAGGGGTGTTCATAGTCATTTTCAGGAATGTTCCCAGTGGGTACCATAGCGTCTGGAATGCATATAAAAGCTGCTTAGAGCTATATCAATGTAAGGAAACACCCCTTGTCGGTGTTTGTAGTCATCATTAGTAGCATTCATAGGCTCTTTGTACTGTTGTCCAACTACTATTGTGTAGAATACTGATGGATGTAACCTATGCTCACACATTGCCTCAGATAACATAATTATCAACATATGCACCCATGGCAAATTTATTTCATTATGCAGCTATACTCGGTTCACAAACATTGACTATCCTACTATTCTGATTGCCAGTATTCTGTGTATCGTGAGGTATTATTATTGCTATTCTATAACACAAGCATTCTACAGCAATCGCTGTTGCTATTCAAGTGGCTGAAGAGTGAATAATATGTTCAAGCATAGCATGGTCATGCTGTGATAAGTAACCCATCTTTTGCTTCATTGGATCTCCAGATGTCAGTGAAATTCACATAAGGTGGATATCGGACATGCCCCAACTGTCCCGCCCAGTCAAAATCAATAATCATGGTCTTGGTGATGTCATCCTTCTTCACCAGGGTGTTAGTGTCATGGATATCCCCATGTACCATGTCTCATTTATGGAGAGATGTGAGCTGCTCCTTGATGCCCAAAAATTCAGAACTTTTCACCACACCTTTGCTGAGCAAGTCTTGTAACAAATCATATTCCACTAGTCAGTCCATCACCACCATGTACCACCCACTAGGGACTGCTTTGAATCCTTGTAGTCTTGGTGCAAATCCCAACTTCGCACAGTGAATGTGAGCTACCTTTGAATATCATCGAATGAACTTGATGCAGATCGGAACGCAATCTACTGCCAACTCTCGGAAGAAAATAAGCTTCTTGTTGTTGGGCTGTTCCTGGAAAGAGAATGTCTGCTGGCTGCCATTGTCCAGAGACTTGAAGGTATTGCAATATGGGAACAAACTTTGACCCAAAACAATGTCATTTCTGCTGGTTAGATTGAGCTGATTATAATATCTTCTCAGTGATTCGAAGGCATTCCAAAGGGCTGCTATATGAAGTGTGGTGGTCCACTGATTCATAGTATCAGAGGAGTGATAGTGAAATGCTAAAGGAGTGGACAGCAGCTGCACAGTCAGATATGAGTTCCATACAGTGCCTGCAAATACAAAGTATGGTCCTGATCCATCTGTTAATTTCTGTCTTGACAGGAAGATAAAGAATATCAAGACTGACCGAACAATATCAATAGAAAACATGGGAGTGGGAGCATTGACATTCTAGCTGTATGTGGTCTGGTCGACTCCACATAGTACTTTGCAGCCTGAATATATGGCTTAGACATCGAATATGCTGCCTTGTTCTTAAATTCTGCGATCACATAAGGATGTTGGTCGTCCTTCATGCTGATGGTGACTATTCCATCTGCCCTATAATTCCCCTTCCCTACTTTCTTGTTAAGGTCGAGTCAAAGCCCAGCAAAATCGAAGACCTCATTGACTGCCTCGACTCATTGGCTTTCATTCTGATAGATTTCTGACATAGCATATGCCAGCCTGCTTGCAATCTGATTGTCCCTTGCAGTCATCACTTTCCTCCTAGAGCAGCATTCATCCAAGAATCAACTGAAGACTGGATGAAGAAGTGACACAGGGATCACATCTTCAGCTTTGGGGGGATGGCCACACCATATTTGAGCCTTCTCTCTGGAAATGCCAATCTCATTCACCCCATTGATCATGGAGGCCAATGTAGGCATATCAGCATCAGTTGGTCCTATCATCAGTCATCAACACATGAGCACCATAAATGAAAACATGGGTGATGGAGTTGTCTTACTGTGAGCATCATTCTCTTCGTCTTCATGTTTAATGACAATCTTAAAGGGTAACAAAATGGGCGTCGACAAGAAGTGTTTGTATAGAAGGTGGTTTGCTGGCAGATGATCAATCAGTTTACGTGCATATCCATGCTGAGCTTCATCCTGGTGATATAACTGTAAAGCCATGGGGTCACTCCCCAGTTGGGGCATTTCCTCCATGATAGCTTTCTTGAAATTGCTGATCTTTTTGTTCGTTTCTGCCCTCACTGAAATGCTGTCACCCATCTGATCATCCTTCATCTATCAGCAATTGATTTCTATATACAGCAGATTTGAAAAGAAAGAAGCATATTTTATGGTCAACATATCCATATTGCAGTATCATTCACATATACTGACTATGATGTGAATGTGGTTCATAGGTGGGTCAGATGCAAAGAGATCTGACAGCTTGATAGTTGGGGCTAAAAAGTCTCCAAAATCAGAAAGCTTGGTTTCGCAAAGATTGTCCTCATATGGAGTGGCCACTGGTGAAGCAGGTTTATATAGCCAGATATATTTCGCCTCTGTATCCTGAAAGGTGGGTTCTGATTGCCATATCATCCCTTGCAGGGCGAGAATTGCCACAGTGTGCACAATCTTGATCTCAAAGACATATTGAGTAGCCTGGCCTTGTATCCAGACAGAGAGCTTGAACAAATCAGACATGGTGATGATATGTGATGGTTGAAGGGCAAGATCAAATTTAATCTTTTGCCTTGGATGTCATCAAATTTTCAAACACTGCTCATGTTTAGACACACATATGTATCTGCCTTGTCCCGATGATCATGTGACAAAGCATACAAAAGGGGAGGATCGATGCCCCAGACACAGAGATGATGCAGGATGATCCCTATGTTCCGCTGGAGGGAGAAGAAAGAGCTGATGAGATTACTAGAGAAAGTTCATCATCAGTCCAACACGGTCAGCAGGGGCAGTTGATGATATCGATGACATCATTCACCAGCGGATACTGCAAACTCCCTCAAGGGTCGACTGCCATACGTCCTCAACCAAGGTCAGAAATATGGAAGCAATTCAGGATTCTTTATGTCCCAGATCCCTCGATCGCTGTGAGATCTGGAGGTGATGTTCAACACGACCTTTCCTACATGACACGCTCGATCTCCTGGACACTATTTGATTGGCTGAAGAATATCATGCCATGTCATATATTTAAACAGAGATATACAAGATATGACACTACTCCAAGATCATCCAAAAGTGTAAAAGTCAGGATAAGTGAATGGGTAGGTGATGCATCCAACCTTGTGGAAGTGTGAGTGTGTGAGTAACACATAGGTTCTTGTAAGGATCACACAGTTCAGGGTTGATGGAGATCAGCTCTTCAATGTCTCCTACATCATTTGGGAAGAGTTCAAAATGATGATCATAGGTAGAGCACAAGAACAGCTTATAAATATTCTCCAATATGACTGTATCATTGGAGGGATCGACTATACCATCGACTACAGGTGAAAACTGAGTGTACATCTAGTATATGTGGATGCTAACATCCCTCTGATTCATGAAGATCGAACAGAAAGTATGGGTGGACTGATGAGACAGAGCTGGCAACCTTCCAAACCAACATGATGTGACTACATTGACTTGCGCTTCCTATCTGGCCACCATCTAAGCAACTAGAATGGTGTAAAACACTAATCCTATCTGGAGAGGATAAGGACTAGAAAAAGAAAGGGTGCGAGTATAGGACTCGACCCAAGGGAGGGAAACAGGAAAGACAGGCCAAAGTGAGTAGAGGACCTAGGCAGCTCCCTTCTCAGACAGACAGAAAGTGGAGGGAAAGAAAGAACCTTTTCTGAGGTGTGATACACCCGTTTTATAGTCCTGGGTATACCTGTAGACTTCTATCTACAAGTCCTAACTAATCTGGGTCCAAACAGCACCCGGCGGGTATGTAAGCTAAAGGAATCTGGTCCAGATGAACGGAGCCAGCACCATATTGACGCAGTCCGGGCCCGGAACGAACAGCCGGATTGTGCAGATGGATGCAGATGAACTAAGACATAAACAGAAGATGAAAAGGGCCTACCCGGATGGATGATGGATGCTATGAATGCTTGAACGGACCTTTGCAATGGACAAAAAGAGGGGGTTTGTGACCATAGGAGGGCTCGACCTCCTACAATGGGTCGGTTGGAAGTACCCTGATTGTGTCCTCCTAGCGATCATCGCCCAGCACTCAAATTAACTACACCTGAGGAGTGAACAACTAGAGCTTACCAATATGACTGACGATGACATTCCAAAGAATGTCATACTGAAGCAATCTAATAGCAACTGTGGCAGTCATGTTATCCATCTAAGAGATACTGAAAAGCAAACAATAACATATCTACAAGAGCACAGCCAGGATGGTGAGATATGGATCTTGCAGGAATACATTCTGACTCTCAAAACAGTCAGAGAGTGGAGAGTATTTATCATTAATGGGACAGTGATTGAAATCATCTACACTGCCAAATTGGAAGGTGATTTGAATTGGCAGGGAAAATTGGTGAGATCCTTCTGGACATTGGAGGAGATCAGGTGAGCAAACTGTCTATATGGAGGAAGATGGGGCCATTGTCACACTGGACCAGGAAAAAGCCTATGATAAAATAGATCACCAATACCTACTAGCCACCTTATGGGCATTTAGACTATCAAACCTGTTCATATCCATGATAGAAACTTTGTACCACCATGCATGGATGAAAGTTGTCATAAATGGTGTTATCAGTGACATCTACTTAATCATGTGGGGTATCTGACAAGGTGACCCCCTCTCCTGCCTCCTCTTCAACCTGGCTATCAAGCCACTAGCTGCCCACATCAGGAACACCCCCACCCTCTGAGGCTACCACATTCCAAACACTGGATGTACAGTGAAAGTGAACCTGTATGCAGACGACACTATGGTCTACCTCTCTTCTGTGAACAGCTACTCCACACTTGAACACATCCTCTCACTCTGGTATATTGCATCCAGTGCAAAATTTAACCTTGAAAAAACTGAAATTATCCCTATCAGCTCTGCAGCACACTGCCAGCAGCTTGGTCACACCCGCCAAATTTACCCAGATGACCCCTCCCTCCCCCCAAATATCAAGATTGCTGCTGATGGCACCCCAACCAGGATCCTTGGAGCCTGGATAGGCAATAATGTGGAGCTGGGCCAACCCTGGTGTTATGATTTACATTTATGCCTATATCTTTTCTTCTGTCTTTGGACTTGTCCCTCCTCACTTAGCTCTAGTTATGCTAAGCTTGTAGTTCCTTCCACCCTATACTCATTTATTCTTCACCTTTCCAGAACATTCCTTGCTTACTCATTAAGTCTCTTTTGCCATTGGCTCGCTGAATCAATGATCAGTCAGCCATTGTTCTTTCATATTCTCTCAGTTTCTATATGATTACTCAGCACCCCTTTGTCCTTGTATATAAACTCCCAAGTAGCACCCATGTCCCTTAGCTTAGACCTACTTGGCATATACTATCCTAACTTCCTTTTTGTGTGTCTTCACTCTACACTTGAGTGACTGCTTTAGCTCCTGTCTGCATCCCATCCTGATCGCAAGGGATAAGTCCTTGGTCCACCCACTTCACTGGGAAGTCTATCATCTGGATTTGCCAGGGTGAATCCTTGACCTTGTCATTTGCAAGGTACCCCCTTGTCTCAGTATCTTAGGACCTTTGCCAAGTTCATGCCTGACCCTTCAGGATCAAGTGTAACATCTGGTCCCCTCCCTAGACAAAATCAAGCTCACCCTTGACTGGTGGGCCCCCTCCCACCCCACCCTTGATGCAAAACGCCTCATCATACAGATGGTAGTGGGTGGTATGACCCAATTCCTCACCAAAGCCCAAGGGATGCCACCCTCAGTGGTCAAGTTGCTCAAGTCTGGCCAACCTATCAAAGCCCAAAGTGACTGGAGGCATCAACCTCCTCAATCTCACTGCCAGGAATGAGGCCATCAACCTCATCTGGCTAAGAACCTACATCGACCAATCTGTCTCCCACCTCACCTGGACCTTTGCTCTCGACACCATTGTGAACTGCATCAACAATGATGGTATCTCCTGGCCAAGTGACGTGCACACTTTCCTCACCACCTTACACCTCTCAGGGCACTCACACCACCATGGAAAACAAACCCCACAGCCCCTCATTACCCTCCTGCAGATTGCCCAAACATTCAACCTTACCTTCATGCCCAGGAAATTCTTCAAAGGCCTCAAGCACCAATTCCCCACATGGCACCACATAGATGTCCCCCCCCATCTATACCATAAGAAAAAGACAGACTGCCTGCACAACACCCACAGGGCCAACCACATGCATGATCTGGTCAAAATCTGCTGATACCTCAACCATATAGACTCCAACCACAAACCCATGGCCAACTGCCTATGCTCAGCCTGCAAGAAATGCCAACAACACTGCCCCAACCCCCACCGTTGTGCCATGACCGCCCATGACATCACTGGACTCACTGCCAATAAGTATAACCTGATCTTTCATCCACCCAAAGACGGCCTAACCCTCACTCACCACCACCATGAGAAAAATCAATGAGCTGTAATAGCCAAAGGAAATGAAATATTGTTCGACCCCACACTGACTGCCCACAACTTGCTTGACAAGTGCTTCTGTGTCCTGGCTGACAACCCTGGCACCCCACAACCACCAGCCTACCGACTGGAGTGTTGAACGAGCTAAGACTTGTTCTAGCCCTGTTCTACAATAGAGTACAGTAGTTTACCTAGTATAGTGTATTACCTCAGCTGTACTTACATTTGGACTCATTTGTCTGAGTTTGAATCATCTCTTGATCCACTACCACTACCTTGTGTGAATGCATCAACCAATTACCTGCACTTATGTAAGTCCTACTAGCCTAACCTCTGTAGCTTGTAGTATGCCTGTTCAACATGGAAAACCCCAGATATGAACAGGGCCAACATGTTGACTCAACCTTCATCTACACTGATGGAAGCTGCACCAATAACAGCAAACTCAATGCCATCAGTGGCAGCAGCATCTGATTCAGGGCATATGACCCCAGAAACCAGGCCATTTGAGTACTCAGCACCGACCACTCCAACCAAATTGGTGAAATTGCTGCCATCATTGTTGCCTTTCAACAAACATACAGTGACTCACAAAATTGTCCCAATGTTTCGCATATTTTGATTGTTTATTAAATAATGTCTGAACACAAACAGATATAAACAAAGTGTCAGTGTATGAATGAAACTACCGACTCAGGGCTAACTACCGGTAAAAGAATTATGTAATTCGGATCAGAAACCATGGAGATATATACAATTCAAAAC
>JBBPKT010000768.1:0-13996 GCA_038089395.1 Pulveroboletus frians
AAATACGGCGAATACGAGACTGAGAAAACGAATGATATACGACTGTTTTGCTTAATTTTATGGGTTTGCAACGAAGGGAGGGGCGACTGAATGTATCGTATGACTGTCTGTTATTTTTCTTTTTAGCGATGATTTGAGAGATTCGATGACGACACCGGACGAAAACCGGGATGAAGATTGATAGACACCGGACTAAACCCAGGATGGAAGGAATACGTATCGGATTGATAATGAAAGTGAAGATGCGGGTGTCCGACCCGACTTGCGTTCTTCGATCAACTTTTTCCGTCTATGTCTGCGGCGAGACCAACCGAACCGAATGAGACCGGATTGACGACGAACGGAGTCCGGATAGTAGGTATAGTCCAAAATATAGATCAAAAACGAAATACGAATAACGCGGCTGAAATCAACAAAAACGCGAAAATCGAATGGCAAAAATGGAAAAGAACAGGTACGAGTAAGAATACGAGTACCTCCCCCCGGGATACTATGAATAATGACCTCCGGGTCATGACGATCCGGGGTGGGGGAAGCACTGGCAAATGAAGAAAAACAAATAAAAGGATCTGGGGGCCGGATAGGCGGCTTCAAATCAAAAGGGGCATAAGAAGCCCGACGAAGAAATGACAAGATAAAAGAAGAAAAGAAGAAACCGGACTGAATGTCCGAATGGCGACAACAAATGTCCTGCTGCGAGGAAAGTGAAGTAGAATCACCCAAAACGGGTGGTGGGAGCGACGTATGTGAGGATGAGATGGGGGAGGCAAGGTCAGCAGAAATAGGGGATAGAGGAGACGAAGGGTCCGGAACGACGGACTGGACTTGAGATTGGTCTGACACGGCAGACAATGATGATGGGGTGTCCGACATGGCAGACGATGACATGGATTGGGGCAATGGCCTGGATTGAGATGACGATGATGATGGTGAAACGAATTTCGAGTCTGACACGGATTGGGGCAATGGCCCGGATGCAACTGGTATGAAGGATGATGATATGAGAATGTCAGCAGAAATGGACGAAGAGATGAATGAAATGAAGTCTGGAATGGCAGACGGTGGTACAACTGGGGGCGCTATCCCGGATTGGATGGATACAAGTGATGAGGGGTGGTCCGCAGACACGGATGACAAGGACAAAATCGGATCCGACACAATGGACTGTGAGGAAATGAGACTGGGGCTCACAGATCCGAATACCCTGGCAGAACCCATAAACGAAGGGGCAGTAGCCTGCCTGAACACTGAGACGATGGGTGGTAGGGAAGCTGTCCCTGTATGAGCGCCCTGGAAGGCCTTACCTCTGTCAAATACCCACAGTACGCTATGACCTCTGGGTCCTCTGAATGAACTGGACGCGGCTCTCGTTCAACTGGACTGAATACATCTGGGTCGACATCCATGAGGGCATCCCTATGCGAGACGGATACTGACAGGACTGGGCGCAGTGTCCGTGGTGGCTGTGCAACCGGACTCGGATGTCGATGTAGCTGGACTGCTGATCGTGATGCAGCAGGTGTGACCAGAGGTGACAAAACCAACTGCTGATGTGACATAGGCAATGAGGGAGCGCGGAATGGCAACTGAGTGGGTGGACAGTGTGACATAGACTGTACTGAGGGCGAAGCTGGGGGCGGATAGGATGTCAGACTCGAAGTGAGTGATGGTACCGAAGGACACTGAACCAGATTCAAGACGATCGATGACGCCAGCGGATTGATGGATAAAGATGCTGGCACTGGTGCAGGGACGATGGACAGGGCAGGTGGCACACTGATGCTTGGATGTGATGACGAAAATGTCGTAATTCCGGTATGGGGTCCTGACAAGAGGAATGTAGCCACCACCAGAACGTCTGACAATGGGTAAATAGCATCCGGATGGATATCTGGCCTCACGATCTCCAAGCGATGTCGGACCCGGATCTCGAGTTCACATGGAAGTCCGGACATAAACAGCACATCGCGGTCTAGCTCAGACAGGCGACGGGTGGACACGAGCAGATGTGTGATCTTGATGAATTGTCGATGATATGCTCCAATGTCGTCAAGCAGCTGCATAGGCCTCGATCTAGACTCCTGCGTGATGGAAACAAGGTCAGCTCGACTATAGTTACGCAGACCTTCGCATCCCGGATAGTGCTTCTTGACTTCCATAATGAAGGTGTCCCAATCCGGAACCGGATCTGATGCTTCTGGGAGAGTTTCCCAGAACTCTGCGTCGTCGAGATCCGCATAGTAGATGGCGAGCCTAATCTTCCCGGATTGGTTGTATCCGAGTGCATCTGCGAGAGTCGAGATATCTTTGAGGAAGCCAGGTAGCTGTCGTGGCTTGTGTGTGTCGAATTGAGGGGCTTCTGGTGTGTTGCAAAGAGGTCGGATGAAGGCAGCTGGCATGCTGACGTAATGGAATCCGAGGGAGTGATGTTAGTGGAAGATGAGGGCAGATCCGGATGCTGACGTAAATGACGAATCGAGGAGAGGATTAACAAAGTAGAAGCGGAAACTTCAAAATGACGAATAGGGAAGCAACAAATAGCAACAAATCAAATGAGAAGCGGATGGGATGAGCAAGGGTCCGGAAGAAGGGGTCCGGAAAAAAAATGAAGCTGAGAGGGAGGTAAACGACGGATGGTCCCTCGAAGCTGTGCACCACTGAACTGTATCCCCCCCCTCGCGGTGGGCTCCAGTTGTAAAACAACGATCTTATCCGGAGTGAATAAGGATCTATGAAAACGGGTGCAAGTGTACTCGACTCAAGGGAGGGTGTCAGATGGTAGCAGCCTGAGATACAGACCTGAGTGAAGAAACCCTCAAACGGACGGAAAATAAATGAATAAACAAAAGTCAGACTGACAAGAACTGAGGGAAAGACAAAGGTGATGGAAAGATCCCTTCATTCAGAAGCATGGGTACACCAGTTTTATAGTCCCGGGTACGCCCATAGACTTCTATCTACGAGATAAAACGAACCTGAGGCCAATTGGCACCCAGGGAACATATAGACTAAAACTATCCGGTTCGGATGATTCAAATCCGGTACCGGACTGACATGATCTGGACCCGGATAAACGGGCGGATTGTACAAACGAACTTGGAAAAACAAGAAACAAACAAAATACAAAATAAACCTACCCAGATAAACTGTAAACGTGATGGACGCTTGAGTGGATGCTTAAATGGACCGAAAAGGGAGCTGTATAACTGTAGGAGGGCTCAACCTCCTACACCGGACAAACCATAAGCCTTTTACTAATCTTGTGCTCGGGAGAGGTACGTGCTAGTTTTATGTCATTCCGGACAAATGCGCAGTTTAGTCACATGCGCCGGTGTAGCCAAGTTTACTGATCTCGTGGCATAGAGATATCTGGTAGTTTAACATCATTTTGGACCGGCTGCTCAATTTATCCTAGAGAGCTAAAGATCATCGGGGTAGTTTATCCTCGTTCTGGAGGTTCCATCGGCAGTTTTACGTCGTTCCAGACAGGATACACTTCTTGACCAAGCGTTGACCTAAGCCTTTTATCGTCCTGCTGAGGACTCGCCGAATTTATACTCTTGGCAGATCAAGTAACATAAGCAGTTTATACTCCTACTCAGGAGGTTTCTCCATGGTCGGCGGAGAATGCTCCTAAAGATTGTGGTATCAGTGTTGAGTGTTGGTAAAGATTGTGACTGAGGAGGAGCGAAGGCAGGTGTTCCCAAAAATTGAAAAATCCAGAGGAAGATTGAGAGCTCACGCTTGCTGGATGCTCGCCTGCTCACTATATATCCTCTACCCCCCTCTCAAGACTTCACATCCCGAGAAGTTGTCAATGCTGACCGTGGGGTGAAAGCGGGAAAAAAAATAGTGTTTTTATGGCCTAATCGTTGGCCTTATACGATGTTTTTTGATGTTATCAACTTCGTTTTGAGAGAATTAAGCACCCTATTGCTTGTACCTGGGGCCACGCTCGTCATTCTTGAGGCACTCTCATATCAGGTAATCGGGACCTTACTAAGCAGTGTTCCATTCAGTTTCCTAGGAGGGTGGGGGATACTACCATGGCAATGGGCTCATGTCCCAGAGGGTAGAGGATGCAGGAAACCAGTCTACAGGGATGCCCTTGCAGGAACAATCCCTTGAGATCCGTGAGTCCAAGCTCCACAATGCCTACCAATCCATGTGCCTCGCCTCATTCCACCAACCGCCCAGTATGTACTGGCTGCTTTTCGGATGTCCATGGGTGAATTTTAGACTCGGAGATTTCAAACTCCAGATGCTGTATGGTAGCGGCTATCGAAGGCTTTTCATATCGTAAGAGCCTGAGAACTTCTTGCTTTCTTTGGTGACGTGGGAAACTTCTAGACCGCAGGGGGATGACTAATCGATTGTGGCATATCAACGTGAGAATTTCGGGGAAGCCCGGTTGGTTATGGGTCATGGTATCAATGTTGGGAGATGGTGATAAGGGCCGACGCGCCCTTTCTCGGAGTTGTCCAGGATGACCTATATTTCAAGGTACACAGTATCGATGGTGGGGTGTTTGGGTTTCTGAGCTATCAGGCAGATTGCCTGCAGAAAGACTTGTTTACATTGCTTTCACACTTCAAGGTGCACAACTAGCGCAACTTCAAACCTCTTTGCACCTCAGCCATGTGTGGGGGTATGATGACTCGACTACTCTTTCCTTTCATTGGCATCTTCTTCTTTCCATTTGATCTGGCCAGTGTGAGTTCTGGCAACAGGGTAGACGGCTCATAGTCCGGTGTCGTAACTACGGGATAATGGTTGTATGCCGACGGATGTCTCAGGTATTCTGCGAACCTGGGGACTCAAATCACAGAGATCCTGCCGTAGTGCACTATCGGCAAAAGCAACTTTATCCGTATTTATGTCACGGTGGATGACCACATCATATACCTGGTAACCGTGGTATGTGGGGACCCTTCAAGCAGTATCTGTACTCTATGTCCCTTAAGCCTGGGCCCGGCTATCCGTTTATACTCATGGACAAGAGTCTTTAGTTTTTCGTCTTTTCGGACGGATGCTAGTTTAGCAGTCATTGCGGACCTCGCTTAGTTTTCTGTCATTACGGACAACCTGTGAATGTCTTCTGAGGTGAACTATGCACACGCTCTCGTATCTGAAAATATTCTCAGGTGAGGTAAGCCTTTTAATGTCCTGCTCGGGACCTATACGGGTTGACGACCCCGTAAATGAATCTTGATCTATCTTGGTTGGATTTGAACTCCTATTAAATGGTTTTGCGCCTAGCATGACGGATGGCGACTACTTCAGCGGCGTTATACGAATGGCTTACGCTTCCGATAACTTAACCTTGAGCCTTCCAAGTCTTCGTGGCTCGTTACCATAAGCTGCCCATGTGGCCTCAGGGCTTATGCTAATCCCTGAACGTTGGGACTGCCTCTGATCGTCAAGGACTTATAACCTGTCAAAGAATGTCAATATTCTTTTTGTACTTTTAACCTTTTCAAGACCTGAATGGCAGCCTATTCCTAAAGAAGGTCAGCGGAAAGATCATCTAATCGGAACATACCTAAGTTGCGGCCTTGTACTGCCATCGTCTTCCGGGCGAAGTACGCAGCTTTGACCAAGTGTTATGACTACGTCGAGCAGCCATTGAAGGGAACGGGAAGACCCTTCAGCTGGAAGAAACAACCAAACCAAACAGCCAATAACGAGGCTAGCCGGCAAAGAGAGAAAGCCGTAACCCTGGCAGGGGAGCTACAAGTGCCAGCGTAGCCACATCGAGGGAGTGCCCTTAGCGGACGAGGTTTTAACCCAAGTCCCAGGGGCCCAAGAGCGGTGAACTAGACAAGTGGTCAAAGCTGGGGTTTAGCCAGCTGGGACCACTGCCTTATATATTGGCAAGGTCTGCACACAGACCAAGCAGTACACTACTATACATGGAAGTAATAGATAAGGCTATGCTACATATGGTAAGATGGTAATGACCGTGGGTAGGGAATGGAAGTGCGGACAGAGATGAGATATGCAAGGCTGCTGTGAGGTGAACCCTGAGATCTGGATCTGAGATCCGTGGAGATGGGAATCTAGATAAATAGATGTGATACATGAGGAGATATTAGATCAGATCAGGAGATCTAGGAGATGGCAGGATTGCCATGGAGATCCGATGGAGATAAGGGTCTAGGGTAGTCTAAGGGTTGTCAATGTGTAACCCTAGAGGCAATGATGTCATTGATGACGTCGAGGGTCTGGACATATCACATGACTGGTCATGTGATCAGCCTCGTGGAGGTCACATGACGTAATGAACATGAGGATGAAGGAAAGTGGTGAAAAGAGTGTGAAGATAAAAGTTAGTTGCACACAGTTCATAACAGTATAGATGCCCATTCGAATGGAACATTTTACTGATATGATACAAAGTTACTTTAGGTCATTACACATGCTGTTCTTGGATATAATCTAACATATCTAATAACCTCATCTGGCTCTCCAGCAATTCCATCCTCCATTGTGAAGCTTGAACGAAAGAGTTTGTGGCCATTTCCATTGCCACCCAAACAAGCGGATGCTTGATCGGTTGATGTGGAACTCTTGCAGCTTCCTGCACCATGGAATCAACGGTTTTAGCATCTGCAAATACTGTCGATATTATCAGTGTGTACCATTCAGAGCATTTGTATAAGCTCACCGAAATTCAGGATGCCCTCGGTATTTGCAAACTCCAGAGCTAAGTCTGGATCATCTCTTGCAGTGACTCCATTAGGGCATATTATGAGATCTCAAATCATTAATATACTATGAAAGTTCACTTACAACGTTCCTGAATGGTCTTCATGGCTTCAGCCCGATACTTTTCTCTGGCTTCATGACTTTGCAATGTTGAAGTATTCGGCACTTGTTTAGCATGTTTATTTATCTGTGCTTATGGATGTGAATATATTTATCAGTGACAGAAATGTTTAAAAAGATGCACTTGTGTTGTTGGCTGTGAGACTGAGGATATTTCTTGGTCTTTGGCCCAAGGGATGAAGGGTGGAGGAGTCAGGATCTGAATGTTCTTGTCATTCGGCAAAAATGGAGGAGGGGTCAGGATTCATGCTTCGGACCAACAGTCCAGATCTGTAGTTGGTATTATGAACGGGGGTGGTGTCAGTATATGAGCATTGGCTAGATCATTCGGGTCGGGTGGTACAATGGAAGACCAAGCAGGGTTGAATGGTGGAGGGGTTGGAATATGCCACGGAAATTCTGATTCATCAATCATATCTATAGATCGAACCTGGTCATAACTACTCAAAATGTGAAACTGATCATGTACCAATGTCATCAGATATATTGTCGGCAGAGACCGACTGTTGAGAGCAGGTGACCAAGCTTGCACCTTTGGTAAAAATATTAACATGAACAACGGTACAAAATCAGAATAATAAAATATACCTGAGCTCAGAAAGCGAACTTGCTTCTGCATAGTACGTGAGGATGGAAATCATGGACAGTGAAATGATAAGGAAGAGGAACTTTAGCGGCATATGGTAATCACAATGCGGCAGCAGAGTTGTCTCAAATGTGGGAATATGGTGGCATGTGTGGACAATAACGAATCCACAAGTAATTGCTGAGCCACACTGACTCAAAAGGCAAAAGCCAAACAAAGTCAAAACCTTGTCAGTTCTCGGTGTTCCAAACTCAAAACGTTGAACCCCCTCCTCCTCATCCACTTACTATTATCACTGCCATACTCATCAAATTTCCGTGCCACACACGACAATGACTTCTATTCAATCCATTGTCAACAATACGACTGCCGCCATTCACCAAGTCCTCAAGGAGAAGGTGCTTGGGCCGACCGATGGACCAGCAGCTCAGACGGAGACATGGCATCAAGCCATTGTAGATCTGAAGGCACATCTCGTACGTTTCATTAATTCTAGCATATTTAAAAGTTAACTAATTGCTCTAGGACACGATCAGGGCCATTGCAGGAGGGGCTGAGAGGGTCCCTCTCTTGGCTGTAGTCTGCGACATCCAGATGTCTCACTACCAGAACAATCATTGGCCTGACTGGAGCAAAATCCTCAAGAATGATATCACCGAGTGGCCCGATCATCCTTGGCTCAATATCGGCCAAGTTGCTGACAAGGAAAGCGAGGTGAGTACTATGTTTACATTGTTCATTATCTCTTACAACTCTAGTTCAACACCAAGGGTCAAAAGGATGGCAAGGTGTCTGCAGAAGAGGATGTTAATTTCTGACAAGCACCGACAACTTCAACTAGATTGGTGACAGGGAAGGGCAAGGCATGACAGGTCGACATGCCAGAAGCTGAGCCCGAGAACTGTGGACATTCAAGACGCTGTGTCCACAACTCGGATGTACCATAAGCAGGACCATCTCAAACATGCTCAGCAGGAAGATCATGACCACTGCCTCCCGCTGACGACACCTGCAAGCGATGAGGGGAGAAATGTGTCCCCAACCCTGGGCACGCTTGCACTCAATGCAATCAACGGAAGGTACGGTGTTTGCTCACGCAGAAGTACCAACAGCTGTTGGTTTGTTGTCAGCGATCCCCCTCCTTGGATGCTGCGAAGCAACCTTGGTGACGTCGTGAGTCCACCTCTCGGCCACCACAGTCCGTCACATGGAAGCCCTCCCCACCACTACCTCCACCACACAAAGCTGCATCACAACTGAAGGTCATTCCCACCATTCACATCCCCCCCTGCAATGCCACTGTCACTGTGACTTCAGCCAGTGAGCCAGAGACGAGCGTCAAGATCAGCCCCCCAAAGAAGAAGTTTAAATTGGCGAAACAAGGCAAAGGTAAGCTAAAATTATTCTCTATATTCCAAAATCTGATTTTTTCAGTTCTCGAAGGGGTCGTTATCACCAAGACAAAGAGGTTGGCCCCGACTCCAAGGGTGCCCAAAGCATCCACCACCACCTCGGGCTGAGCTGGACATGGCCAGATGGGTGACGAGGCCGTCCATATTGAATATCGTAAGTTACAGGAAAGCCACCAACACCTCCTGGAACAACATGCATGACTGGAAGACCAGGTCAGCTCTATGGCCAACTCACTCAAGACCATAAGTCTTGTGGTCACTGACCTCAGAGATCAGTTCTTCAGAACTGGGAGCACCACTACTCAAATGCAGTTCCCATTTGAAGGTTCACAAGAGGTCTGAAACCATGAAGATGCCGCTGGTGAAACATCTGGCTCAGCAATAGGTCAAGAAATCAGTCCACAAGACACCCTCAGCTCCCCTTCCTCCCTGGTTCAAGGTTCTCCACCTCTCTCTGAGCCTGATGCACTCATTCCTGACCCCACCCCCAACCCCTCTGCAACCAGCGACCCAGTCCATCGGGTCATTGCCCCTCTGCCTCGCTGAGCTGTGCCTCAAGGAGCTCGGCCAGCTGCTGACATCACTTGGGGATCTGGCCTCAACACCTCATCACGCGGTAGTTGGGTCCTGCTGTCATTGTTCTTGTTACGAACCATCTTCACGCCCCTCTCCTTCCTTGTCATGTGACCGGTCACATGACCAGGGCCCAGACCATGACGTCACCATGACATCATGCCTCATGGCTAGCACGCCCCTTTAATCTCCGTTGACCCTGGTGGGAACTCTCTCACGATCGTGTACAGTAGACTAGCCATGTATAGTAGATCATCCCACGGACCCTATGGTCCGTGCGCACCATACTGTAGTATATAAACCCAGGTGTCTCAGCTGGCGTCCCCAGCTTTGACCACCTGTTGTCCCCTGGATAATAGTGTGCGCGTGAGCTCTCCTCCCCTCTCTTCCTTTGCCAGGCTCCGTAGTAGCCTGTGAGGCCGAGGCCAGTGGTGCAGTGAGTCATCGTTCGTAACAGTTCTAACACATCCCCAGCATTTTCGGGGATCAAACCTCGACAGCAGGAACCATGATGGACATCAAGAATGCTGCCGAGGAGGATATGGTGGAGAAGGAGAGGTCAGTTGGTGAGATGGATGGGAATTCAGGGGATACAATGAAGACAGGTTCTGTGACTGAGTAGGATATTTTGGAAGGTTGGACAAATGTAGTTTCAATACCTCAGACACATGATATCTATGGTATGTACTTCAATCTGAGATGCGTGTAGGAAGGTCATATAAAAGAAAAAGATGGTCACTATAGTATGAAACTGTAACCTTAATTTTATCACTTTGAAGGCTTATATATAACAATCTTGGCATCCGGTGGAAGTGGAGCCTTGCATGCCCTTCCTGATTGACGTGGGGTCATAGCTTTAGATCCCATTTGGTTGTCAGATGTGGTTCAAATGTGCTTAGGGTCAACATACCCTGAGGATCATTCCCTGCTTCTATAGATATGCTAGACATGAGCCCCCGAGACCTTGGCTGTTGTTCAGCATTCACTCCAGCACCACTGACCAAGGGCAACTCCTTTGATGTTTTAACAACTGACTTCAACTTCTTTGGATGAGGTGCTATAGTTACATTTGAAAAAAAAAATTGTTATACCATATACACTGACCTAATTATTTTTCATTTTCACTTCACTCGTTCACCGGTCATGTGACCAGATCACATGACACAGCCTAGACCATGACATCATATGATGTCATAACATGTGGTCACCTCACTCTTTTAATTACCGTCGCTATGCTTCCATTTCACAGAACTCTCCCACAGCCGTGGGATATCACTTACCATACATAGAATACCGTTCACACCTTATCTGTAGCACAGCTTGGTCTGTGCACCGCTGCTCATAATATATAAAGGGTGCGTCCTTAGCTGGTATCCCCAGCTTTGGCCACTTGTTCCTTGGGTTAAAACCTTGGATGATAAGTGCTTTCCTTTGCTCTCACTTCTCTTTGCGAGGCTTTACGGCAAGCCTTCAGTTGCTCGGCTTCGGTGTTTGTGCTCCACATAACGAATTTAGTTTGCTATCTGAACAGACATTGTGATACATACCTAGATCACCATCACCAACTGGGGCCAGTCTTTTTAGAGTGTGTTTAGGCTGAGCAGTAATTTCAACCATCAGCCTCTCATCTCTTGGCCAAATGGATCGTGTATCGCTATCAGGGAGTCTTCTGATGGCCGGTGCATTGACTCCTTGCCTCAGTGGTGTGCAATCATCATCCCGAACCACCTAAGCAATCCTTTTGGCATTTCTAGGCGGTCCAACCTTGAATGGCTCCTGAGCATTTTGAGACGTATTCCTTGTTAATATAGTATTATTGACAGAGAGTCTCTTCACTGCATATTTTGATCAAACATGGAAAGAGATTCACATTTCAAGCCAATAGCTTCTTACCATGTTTCGGAGGCCCGACCTTTATCAGCCTCAGTGCTTCCTCCTTGTCACTTTGGTCACTTTGGTGAGCACCATGGTTGATGGTGGAGTCTTTGGCAGTGGCTTTCCTTGCTTTATAAGTTCAATAGAGGCTCGAAAATAAATGTGTAAAGCATACCTTGCATGTATACCCTCCCCTCAGATTTGCTCTCTGACCAATCACTATATGGAACCGATGAACATCAAATCTCCTTATTCTTCCCATTTTGTGGATATTCTTCATCATCTTCTGAGTTCGATTGGCCAGTGCTGCTATAAACCTGAGTGAGAAGCTGGTCCCGAGGAAGTGCTACTGACCAAAGTGAGACTTTCCGAGATTGCTGTGGCGGTGTTGCCCGAGTCTGGTCTTCATCGTCGCTCTGGGCAGGATCCTGCAGCTCATTATCTGCATCCAGCCAGTATTGGAAGCTGAAGATATCGTTTGAAGCTTCATGTTGTCATGTCCGAATGAATTCCAGGAATTGTTGAGCATCCTTGGTTTTGAGATGGCTCGGGTCATCTGGAAAGATAAAATTTTGAGGAAGATGATCGGAGCAAAATAGGTCTTCCTGGAATTTGGCCAACTTTTTGAATGGTGCTGAAACCTTTTTATTCTTGCATATCAAGCCTGCGAAGGATTATTGTTACTCATGGTGATCATAGCTGAAGTCAACATACGGTAGTGTGAGGTGAGAAAACCTCAGACCATGTTCTGCATTTCAGACCAAGTATGTCCAATGAGATCTGGGATCCAGATTTTCCCATCTGACTGAGTTACCATATTCATGGCCTCATCTCCGTGTTTTTGCCTCAGTTTCCTGCACCTTCTCGCATCTGCCTGACTCATATCCTCATCCTCATCATCACCCTCCACTCCATCATCGGCCTGAGTGAAACATCTTCCAAGATACCTATCCCAGTCCCCCTGGATGGCTTCAAAGCATTGGAATGTTGGGCCATTTTCGATTGCTGAGTTGAAATCAAAACTTATTCATATCAGACTATGTCGGTACCTGCATTGGAAAAATGTTGACTTACTAGTTAGAGAATACTTTGCCCTTCTGATCCTTGAATCCAGCCATTACCACCATCTGGATCCCTCCTCTTTTCCACATCTCTTCAGCAAACTGTTTCATGGCAGATGTGATGCCTCTGGTTGCAAACCTGCTTTGGCTAAGAATGTAACATGAATCCATAACTTTAGAAATGCTTACCAAGCCTTTGCTTCGGCCATAGCACCCTGTGCATTCCATTCGGCAGCAGTTGCCTCGGCCTGCTTGATTTCCTTGGGAGACAGGCTCTCCATCACCTTGGTCAGCATAGTCTGATAGTGCTGGAACATTGCTGATGATCCTGGTCGGGCCCCAAATCATTCCTCAATCATTCTCTTGATATTGTCCTTTCGCTGCTCTCAGATCACCAACTGAGCTGTCCATGTATTTCAGAGGGCGACACCATCCCTTCCTTTCACCTTTCAGCCCTGTTTTTGCATCTATTTCTCGTATTCCTATAGGAAATTAGCAATCCACAATCTCAATGGTGGCAAATGTTTCTCACCTGAACTTGACGGTCCCACACAACATCCCCCAGAGTCAGATTCTCTCTCAGACATCGGATCCGAGTAAGAAGAGCCATCCAGATTTTTTGTCACTTTTTACCTGTTGTAGCCTTCCATGAAGGCCATTGCTCTTGGAGAATCTCTAGTGCATTGTCTAAAATGGTGGGAAGGTGAGATGGCCCTGCATTGGGTTTGGCCGAGACGTCCTTGGCCAGGTGATCCCCTTCCTCTGTTGTATCCTCTGAACATTCCTCAATGGTTTCCAGAGCTTCGGTGATAGTGTTATTCTCCTTGTAGTCAGACATGGTGGTGAAAAGATTGAAAGTGTAGCTCAATATATTCCTTTTTCCCTGTTCAATACAGTGTCCACACCTCTGTGCCTATGCTATTGACTTAGCGAAGGTCATCCAATAACTGTAATATCCTTGAGTGAATTAAGACACCCTGGGCCCAGTGCCTATAGTGACTACAATGTCTCATGAAGGTGAGTCATGTAGACCAAGGCCCCTGCTGGCGAACTCAACACCCTGAACCTAGGGCCGAATAGTTATATTCTATGAATCTGAAAGACTTCCTGAGCCTACCGAAGAACTTAGTGATTGATCTGATGGCTCAGCCGAAGTGATCGGATCAAAGTATTTCTAGATTGGGACATGCTGTTATCACTGAACAAAGTTCTGAAGTGCATGGACTCGGCTCCAACTAGCCGAGATAATATACTATAGTGTCCAAAAAATCATGTGGGTGATATGTGATGCTGATTCGTGTTAAGGCATGCAGTATGAAGTGAGCTGTATCTGTATTTCTAATTCTGCTATACTGCCTCCTGTCAGTCTAAGAATGCCAAAGGATCCCCACAAAAGAAAGATCAATCCTGCAAGGGTGACTCATGCCAGATGGGTAACCAAGAACACCACAAGGGGGCCCAAGATGACTCTTGTCAGGGAGGCCATCAAGAATTCAGCTTCGGCAACTCCATCCCAATCTGTCCAGTCCACTCCAAGCAAACCTGGACCATCCAACTCTAGGTCAACCTTTGGTGCTAACATGTATGTCTTTCAATATCCTTGTGTTCACTATTTTGATGATGTCTGGTCAAGGCTGAATGCAGTTGATATGGAATTATAT
>JBBPKT010000769.1:0-13982 GCA_038089395.1 Pulveroboletus frians
GTCTCATCATGCGCATGCCGGCGGTAACACACGAGCCATGCCGGAAACCTGATTGTGACGGCCAAACGATCCGTTTCCTCTTCGTGCTGATCAACTTTCAGTCTCATTAATGCGGGCTGAACCAGAGTGATTCGCACCGTTAATTGGACGGTCCCCGGGACCGAAGGTCTTGATGGGTGGCTCAATTGCTGTGGCTAGTGCAAGATTAGTGTCATAATTGAATGAAGACGTCGTGCGCACCGTTAATCGGACCCCTGTGGCCGCGGGTTGGGAGGGATGGTTGGACTGTTGCAGCTAATCGGAGACCAATCGTCATCATGTAAATTTCGTGATCAGATGAAGACATACCGGTCCTGCCTGCTGTTGACTTGTCGCCGTCGTGTCACTCGAGCCTTGTCCACCGCCAGAAACATCTTTGCCACCACTGGACTCGGCTGCCTGGGCATCTAACTTGGGTTATCATGTGTGATCAGTCCCTGCACCCAAACCAGAGAAACAACCTACCGCCCGATCTCCGAAATATCTGATATAACCCCCTACTGTTCGCTAATGATATCTTAATCCCGCCGTGTTCAATCGCTCATCAAGGGAGAGTACTGACTGGTTTACGTCTGGCTGGAGCCATCCGTGAGGGACCCTCACTTGCGACATTTGCTCTTGCTGGAGAGGGAGATGGGAGTCCATCACCAGCGGGCTGGCGTGACTTTCCAAAATGTCGGCCAGGCTTTCGTGAAGCAGAAGCCTCCTTATTCTTTCTCCGTAGGAATCTTCCGAGTACTGAATGGACCCGAGGCCGTTTGGTCTCTCCTGGTTGTCTTGTTGGGGGGGATATCACGGGTGGGGAGCTCGGCGAGTGTAGCTCCAATCGGGGTGCTTCATCCTCCTGATGGCCAGCAGAGGTCGGGAACAGTGGCTGAAACAACATCAACATAAAGGCGAGAAAGGATGAAGTGATCACTGACTTCGTCATAATTAAAATCGAGAGCTGGCGCAGTCGATGGCTCCACCTCGGCCTATACTACTGTCAGAACAAACCGCAAGGTTGAAATGAATGAACAAAAAGTTACCTCGAGGAGATCATCATCGGACACCTACAAACACATCAGAATAGGGATAGTCTAGACTATCAAAGCGTGCGACTGCTCACATGGAATGGACCGTATGATTCTGGGAGAATCTTGCCAAGGTCACGAAGAATGATTTTCCCATCCCACCACCCAGTCGCAAGCTGGCTGCTGTCAGGCGAGACTGCAATTGACCATAACCATTCATTGCCCATCATGCTATCCTCAATGACTGGCCCAATTTGAGTGAGTGTTGATGCGTCCAGAAACCAGACCCAATGAGAGAATGCGAAAGTAGCGATGAATTTTCCATTTGCAGCCAAAGCGAGAGAGTGGACATTAATACTACCCGTCGCAGGACTTGGTAATTCAGCAATTTGGGACCCAGTAGAGACTTCAAATGACTGAATCCTGTTGTCATTGCAGGCAGTAAAAATTTGATGGCCGTCATCTGACCAGGCAATCGGAGTAGCCACAGTTTCCTTGGTCATGATAGTGTTAATCCGGATGACCTCCTCACCAGAGTGGCTGTCGAAGATCTGGACCGGGCCTTCTTGGTATGTGGAGGCGATGTAGTCCCCATCTGGGGAAAATTTGATTCCATTGATCTGTTTGTCAATGTCGTGTTTGAGCAAGCTGACGAGTTTCTCTCCGCTGGCAAGACTCCAAATATTTGCACCATCATCGCCAGTTCCGGTCCCAGTGGCAAAGCAGGTTGAATCGGGTGAGATATCGACCACGTTCACGCACTTTTCATTCTCCACCTCAATGACTTTTTCAAGCAGCTCTTCGTCCCATACACATGCTCCCTCCTGGGTCCCAATTACTATCCACTTGCAGTCTCCTGACACACAAATGGCGAGAACATCCATCCCCGATTGGTTTGTAACTTCTTGGCCGTCCTCTAGCTGCCATCGTCGGATCCCATGTCTGTCACCACTCAGAAGGTGTTTTCGGTCAGGGTGGAAGATGACTGTCTGCACCCAACCGGTGTGACCAGTATCAAGCACTATTTTTTCATCTTACTGAATCATCAGTGCTGCTCAACCACTCCATGGAACTGCTACGCACCAGTGGCCATTGAGGAGACTTCAAACGTCAAGGTTGTTGGTGTGTTGCGCAAGGCCGCTCTATAGACGAGCGCACATTCCCATCTATTTGGTCCGTTCACATAAGTGCCTCGTGTCCTTGACGCTCATTCCCATTTGGATCCCAGCTAGGTGGTCTGGTTGTGGGGACCGGTCGCCAGTGCCTTTTGTCTTTATCCATGGCGCTCCGCATGTGTCGGGCATGGAATCTGGTTGATAAGCATATTCCTCGCTCCTGATATGCTGCGCCAATGTATGTTGTCTGTCTACACTTCCACACGAATGTGTGCCTCGTAAGGCCGGACTGAATATATCTTGGCACGTTCATTGATTGACATTTGTATCGGCCGAATCAGAGCGGCTAACCCATCCCATAGGTAGTCCTACTGATGCTAGCTCAACTACAAATGCTCTAACGAGAGTGATTGGTTCGGTATTCCTTATCATAGATGGTTTACCACGGTCTGGCAACGCTTGCGCGCAAGGCATGTATGTGTGCACGAGCCTATACAGCCTGCTGGCCTAGCACGGGACTGGCACGGACGACGGATAACAAGCACCATGCTCCCAAAGAAATATTATCAGTAGATCCCGGCAGGAATAAGTTACGAAAAAACTAGACAAGCTACAGGCACGCAAAGGTCGTGCACAGCGGGTGGCTTCCATCCCGAGGGCCACCACTTGTATCGGTATCAGGCTCGGTCTTTACCCAGAAAGGCGGGAGAGCCATCTTCGGGAGTCGGCGCCGAAAGGAAGAGATGTCTGTGGAGAGCAAGTCCATGACGAAGCACAAGTGTCACTCGCGCAAAGAAGTCATCCGTAAAGCCGGGGAGGGACTATGTCGTCGCAACCCAGAACGGTTTTCCTGAACCTCCTTGATATGGTCACAAGTGCCCTCACCCTCAACGGTGAGGATCATCGTTGCGAGGTACTGCCCTGTCCTGGAATTTTAGATAATTGAATGAATCCGAGCGTCGTTGAGGAGAAGATGTCTTCCCCTAGCTTTCGTCGGACTGATCATGACCCTGTTTGTGTGATGGAAACATGCGCAAATAAGCGTGGCCGAGGACGAAGAGATCGTGGACGGAGATTCAGGTGGGCAGTGTTCCCCGCCTTATGCTTATGTAACGACGCTGACTTCACTGGGATATGACGCATTTCAAAAATAGTACTTGCGAGTGGGGCCGGTCCTCCATGTATCAGCAATTACATGATCAATCCAGGGCTGCAGCCTCCCACTGCCGATGAAACCGTGTCATGTGTCTCCCCGTATTCAGCAGTTCTTAGCTTCATGATTGAGGGGCAGGTGAGGGTAAATACATTTCCCTTGGCACTGACTCACACCTTGGGGACGAAGAAGACGATGTTACGGAATCATCATCCTTGCGCTCTCACATACTACTATAGGAGTGCCGACAGGACAATGCACACTGGAGTACCACGAATGCTATAGTGGCCACAAGTTGTGTGACTGGTGGCGGATTGGGGTGAGACAGTATAAACCATATGCACAGAGGAGCGGCTCGGTGTACCCACCGACGCTGTCCACAGCGCCTCTAATGCTTTGTCGCCCCACGTATCTCTGGCAGACAACCCCGTTTTGTTGAAGGACGATGCCAAATATGTGACGATGGTCCACCCTGGATACGGTGTCTTTTTTAGACGCTGGAATGATTTGGCTGGAGCCTCAGCCAGACTCATCACTCATACCATGGGTTTAAAGCACGAAGCGAGGGGTTTGGCGGCGAGGGCTGGCTTACCCTTGGCTCCCAGCTTGTGGGGATTCATTAGCACCGCTTCAAGATCGCAAGAGAGACTGGTTTCAATGCTCAGGGCTACGGCCGAAGGCGGCGAAATGGGTCCCGCCATCTGCGAGGACGATAGAGAGCTCTTGGACCGGTTTAAACACACGACGGAATGTATCGCGGTCAGTTGGCCCTGACCAGCATTCTCCATCCTTGTGTATTGATATAAATATTCAAGAGATCGTTTCACCACAAAGGGGCTCTCCACGAAATGCACAAGTACCGAAACTTGTATTTGTAGGTACGGTTGAGTTCCTCGTGGACAATGAAAAGGGTGGTGATCTCTCCCTCAAAATGAACACTTGGATTCAAGTGAGCTTGTATATGTGTATAGTTCCTGAAAATAGCGATGAATCACGCTCCTTAGGTGGAGCATTCGGTATAAGGGACAATTCATCTCGGGCTCGACCTCGTGGAGTCGATGGTCACACAAGGTGTTGTGGAGCGTACCACGATTCAACGTTCATGTCCTTGACTTGGACAGTCTCACACTTTCACGAAGTCATATTTGACATTAACTTGGACAAAGGCACCACACATGACACTGCAGGACAAGACTAGCTGCGAGTAGATCCGATTTTTCCTCATCGTTGGTGTTTTCTTTGTTGGTCTCTGATACTTTGATAAGATCTCTATAGGAACTAACGTCGCGGCGAGGACCATTTGCGAGAATCAAGTCTTCTAGAACAGAAGAACGACGATGACCTTTCTGAATATGTTCGCTATAAACCTAGGTTTGCCTTGGCCTTCGTTATCGTGGTTCCCGTTCCCGACACAAGTGGAGTAGGGTTTTCACAGCTGTTTCAGGAGGCCACGATACAGTATCATCCTGGAAGGCGCATTGGAGTTGGTATGCCTCAGAGTGGGTCAATTGATGTCCAAGCGTTCCAGGCCGCCAACATCATCGTGGGGAACCAACCCGAGGTTGGGAGCCTTGAATTCGTCACGCTCCCTGGAGCAGGTTTACGTTCCACGTTCCGTGCGTGGTGCTATAACTGGATAGGTCGTTGGTGTCAAAGTCAACAAGAAAGGGGCACTAGTATGTGCCAAAGGAACGTCGGAAATCAGCGGGAAACCAAGTAACGGCTTCAGAGTGTAACTCGCCGTTCGAGGCGGAAATCATCCCGCACTTCGGATCCAGGCTCACTTTGATGGGCTTGGGTTGCATCAGTTAAGTCTTAGCTCCATTGCACTCATTCCAGACCAGGCACTCACCTTGTCATGGGGGAGTGCGCTGAAACCGATTGCACTTGGCAGCTGTTCACCGAGTGCTTACGGAACACTGAACCCCATGCTGCCGATAAGCCTCGTTCCCGTAACCCCTAAGAAATGGATTGTAAAACAATCTGCGAAACTGTGGACCAAGGATGTCTGCCATTTCAGGCGCTGCTCTCTTGACACGGGTTGAACCTAATTTTGAAACTGAAACCTGTCATTTTAGCGCTATCCTTCAGGAGATTGGGCCTACAGCCGGGCTCCTAAGGGCCGCGGTGACCTTGCGACAAGTCAGTCTCCTTATTCTTTTTCTGGTAGTGGGATGCCACACTTTCATCAAGGCAGGTGATTTCGCCATTCTGGTTGAGTATGAGGAGATGAATTTTGATTTCCACTTGTGGAAGCGTGCTCATGCACTCAAAGACACAAGCTCAGGCACGCAAGCTTTGGACGGGATATATGTGTTAGATCGACTATGATAAGAGCCTTTACGACCTCCCGCAGCAACACCCCAAAAAAGGGCTGCTAGTGCCGTTGCCATCCCACGATCATCATGCATCATCTTCCAAAATGAAGTCCTCAACTTCTTGATAGGGGTAGGGAACTCACTTCCGGATGAGATGACCGCCATGGAGTTCCGGTGCAGGAAAATTGTTTTTCCGATCGCCCTTGATGCCCAACGGAGCCGCGAGGCTCTAGAACAGTACATGAACACCACTCAAAGGCCATGTACTTACCAACAATGTCAACTACCTTGCGAGGAGTAGTGGGCTCCAGGGCAGCGCCACGCAGGCAGTGGACAAGCTGATGGGGACCAACTGGGTGACCTGACTTGACTTGTTCGGGAGGCCGTCGGACGGCTGACGAGTGATTGTGATCCTGGAAGCTCATGTTCGACGTGGGATTCTACTTGGTTTGTCTTGGTAGCTGGTACCGGACCATGGAACATTTGAATATCCCGAGATAGGCTCGGCGATATGCGAGACTGGCACATTCCCCCAGATTGATCCCAAGTGCTGTCTAGTTGGACGAAAAATGAATCCTTCAGACACACACCTAGTGTAAGCTCCTTCAGCCAGGTCAAGGGGGTGTCGTTCGAACTAAGACGTAGCTGAGCGCGGGGCCAGCGGCAGCTCGACTCCCCAAGGAGCCGTTCGATCAGGTATCACCCGTCTGGTCAGCGACAGCGTTCGTGCATTTTATTTGATCACGGACAAGTTTCGTTCAGACCCATGAGTGAGGATGTCTGCACAAATTTTTCACTAACGGGGCAATGACTCCAGATCGAGCACGAGTTCAACGCTGGATGATGCAAATTCGAGGTGCCGAACTCACGCTGAGAAAAAAAGGAGGGGTAGCATTCAAAGCTGCCACGTTTATCTCAAATTGTCTCCTTATAGGGAAAATGCGCTGCTCCACGAACGGTTGGCCCAGAATGAACTTGAAGCATTAAATGGTAGCACAGGTGAGTTGCACCTTCATTGAATCAAATGTGGGATGTTGATCTGGCAGGCAAAGTCGAACGACGCCGTGGGGACCAGATTCATTCCTTCGTCTCCGTCTGCTTCCGTGTGGAAAATCATATCCCAAGTCAGCAAAACGATCGAATCGGCAAACCAAAGGGTCGTTCTCGAGGCAATGAAAACGGAGAATAATGTGACCGCTGAAGAAGAAAACGTCGGAAGGATCAAGCAAGGGGGTTCGGGAAGGTGGGTGTCCTGAGTGCTCTTGGATTCGATAGGGTCTTGTTAGCGAGATTGTGGCTTCGTTGTGTTGTAATATAGAATTCTTGATCTTGACCGCAATCCGGAATCGTGGCGAAGGAGCGCCAAGAAAAAGACAGTCAATTCGCACCTGTGGGTCGTCTGAATCCAGAGAATCAACTCACAGCGCGAACGAAGGAAGGAGAGGCAACTTTTCCCACGCCGTCCTCCAAATTCTCTCCCTTAGTCCGTCTAGGAAACCGATCGAAGAGTTCATGGTGAAATATCTTCCACGCGGGGCACACCAAGCAGCTGTATGCATGAACCACGGGTCATGTGCATGAGCCTGACCAGCTCATGAGATAACATACAGTTGTTGTCCCGGCTACTGACCCATTACGGCGCATACATTGCGTGATCTTGTTATCAATCATTACCGACGGCGCAACGCCCAACGCCCCCTTATCTGGGGTGTGCCAAGGATATCTATCAACGCTTTGCCTCAATCTGCAGGATCGCGGTACCTCATGGCAGCCTGGAATAAGTCACCTGTTCATGCTTGTCGGCATTCTCATGCGGTGCGTGCCAAAACTTCAGCGCCCCTATACGCATATATTGATAATCGCTCGCCACTCCTCGCATGCCGCCTAGAAAGAAAGGCTGTAAACGCCCCAAAGGATACAGATCTGAATCTAAACGAACACGGATGTAGAAAAAAACCTTGGTGGTGGGAACCAATCGCACTGGTAGGGGTTTACCCGCCACATGAACAGACCTGAAGCTGAAGCTACCCTGTGAGTAGTCTCCCTAAGTGAGACCCATGTTGGTTCGAAATCAGAAGACTCGTTCCGGCCGATCATGCAGAAAGAACCTCCAAGCTTCTAGGCGTATTAATGAGCACTCCATGGATTTCAATCAACAAGGCCTTCGGTATCCGAGTTATGTGCATGTCCGTCATCGCCTCGCATTTCGGGACCAATCCCTTATCGCGACATTTTTGCCACAGGGCTGCACGATAAAACTTTTGGTCAGTCCACAACCTTACGTTATGGGCGTTTTTCTCTTTCCATGCCTGGAAGCCAGTCTCCACAAGGTTGGCCGCCACCCAACGCCCCCCACAGACATTAACGGCCATCCGAATTGATTTCCTTACACTATCTGAATCAGTAGACCGGCCACGGCACAAAAAGTTTGAACTCCGCACCCATTGTAAGTGACGATTTTCCAGCGGATCAATCCTTGTTCATCATCGCCTTCGTTCGCTCTTCGCATGCGTAGCGGAACGTAACAGCCCGTTATCCTCGGATAACTACTTATCAAAGATTTGATGCGTTGCACACAAGTCGTCGTTAATCTCTCTGCTGTAGGTCGAGTTTGGCTGATCGGGAACGTCCGACACTGAAATAGTTAGTTCCAAGGCTCTCATGTAGGTGGGGAGCGCGTGGTGTTCGGGCTCACCACATTTCCATGACATAAAGACGCCTCGTAGACTCTTGGCTTGGATTTGGGACGCACTGGGTCCAGGTTCATCTGGGTTATAAGAAGGCAAGCATTGATGCAGCTGCGCCACCCAACCACCATTTGCCTGCTCGGTTTCTTCATTCCAGCACTTGGAACGGATAACCAACCTCGTGATACCGTTCAGCGATGCAGCTCCAAATCCTGGAGCTACAAGAACGCATCTCGGGTGTCGTCTACTGCATGTTGGGTGTCGTCGCTGCTGCCGCTCTACTTTACATCTGGAGGCTGTCCAAACGTACAAGCGTAAGCATACGATATTTTGCGCGTTTTCTTTGCTAACTCACCATTCAGAATCAGCTCGACAAGATCCCAACAGTTGGATCGAATACTTGGCTGGGATCGTGGTGGGATGCTATCAGACACCTCATTAGTGCCGGTGACGATATCCAGAAGGGTTACAACAAAGTACGTTCGTAGTTTGACACTATTCCAATACTAACATTCAGGATAATTGTAGTACAAGGGGACACCATTCAAGATTTCAACATTCGGCCGCTGGATGATTATTTTAAGCAGCCGTCGGCATGTGGAGGAAGTGTGCGGGTTCCGTGATGATGAACTCAGCTTTGCGGAAGCCATAGGCGATGTGAGTATTTACTTTCTCCTCTTATCATCGGCCTAACCAGAGACAACAGTTTTTTAAGATAGGTCTCACTTTAGGCCACGATATGCACTATAATCCATACACCATTTCGGTCATCCGCTCGAGACTCAGTCGTGAGCTTAGTTCTACGTTTACCGACATGAAAGATGAGATCACCACGGCATTCGACGATGTACTGAACCTTGACGGCCATGGTGAGTTGAAGTTTACTATCATTGCTCCCAGAACTCGCTCAGGTTGTTAATAATCAGAATGGAAGAGTGTCCCTGCATTCAGCACCGTCAAAAAGATTTTCATCAGGAGCAGTAACAGGGTACTTGTTGGTCTTCCTCTATGTATGTCACTAGTTTCTTTTTCTTTCATTTCAATCCCGTTTATTCAGATACCACAGGCCGTAATCCCGAATGGGTGGATCTCGTTACACGCTTCACCATGGATGCGCTTAAAGTTGCGGGTATACTCACCCTCCTTCCCGACTTTACGGCACCGCAAGTCGTAGTCACTTCCCTATGTTAACTTGGTGCCTGACTTCTTGCCAGGTTTGTCGTACGGTGTATGACGAATGTTCCTCGAACCATCAGATGTGCTGCACAACACATTTCCTCGATTGTGGAGGCGCGACGGAAGCATGCTGAAGACTACAGTACGTCATGGATTGATGCACCTGTGGGTTCATTTCATTGTCGCAGTCAAGACAAGTACACTCACAATTACTCGGATAGAAAGATGCATTTTCTTGGTTTATGGAAGGACCAGGGGGCTCTCAGCGCACCGTAATGGATCTCGCTGCGCGTATCTTGGGAGTCAACTTTGCGGCCACTCATGTAGGTACTTGCTTGGTCTCTTTGCCTCTGATGCTGACGCGGTCATTACTTTTACACTAGACATCCACAAATGTGTGTCAAACGAGAATCTTATTATAGATACGAGTGCTAACGGCAATTTCATTTAGAGCTTCACTCAAGTATTGTATCATCTGGCAGCCAACCCCCAGTACGTCCAACCACTTCGTGAGGAAGTGGAGTCGATCGTTCAGGAAGAGGGTTGGTCAAGGGCTGCAGTGGAAAAGATGCACAAAATCGACAGCTTTGTGAAAGAGAGCCTTCGGATGGGTGGCGTGGCTGCTGGTCTGCATACTGGACACTCATGCTCGTGGTGGGATTCTCATACGCTTCCTTTTTCAGTGGGCTTGTTCCGCATGTCGCTCAAGGAGGTGACGCTGTCCGATGGAACAGTCATCCCGAAAGGGATGCATGTCGTGATGGCTGCCCAAGCGATGCACCAAGACAATGAATTTTATGAAGACCCAGAAACATTTGATCCGTTTCGATTTGCCAAACTACGTACTGGAGCCAGCGACGACGTCAAATTTCAATTCTCGACCACTAGCCCTGAATACATAGTATTTGGTCATGGTAGACACGCATGGTAAAGTACTTTAACTCTCAGAATACTGCTGGATATATAAGTGTTTTTTCTGTAGTCCCGGGCGGTATTTCGCCGCAAGCATGGTAAATACGATGTTGGCCCATATCGTCGTTACATACGACATCAAGTTAGAGGACAATGCAACTTTCCCACGGCACTGGCAAATTGGCCTCTCGATTATGGCCGATCCCGTTGCTCGGGTCGTGTTCAGGAGGAGAGCTACGTGAAGATCTTCTTTCTTTCTCCCTTTCTTTCTTTGGAATTGTAGATTAGTGATCGTGTATAGTGGAACGTGATGATAGGGAACTTGTGTAACCTTAACTGTGAAGTTGCTCAACTCACGCTATCTCGATTTTCAGGGCTGTAAAATACAGTTCAATATGTAATTGGACTAGAGAAAAATGATGAGCCTGCTAGTCTAAAATTCTCCGTGGATGTAAATGTGATCCGTATGCTCGAGCTGTTGCCTAATATAGTAATCCACAATTCAGGTGTTTTGCCTCCACAGGCATACGATCGTATCTCCAATTCCCGGCTTCATTGTCCAACAAGGTTCCGAGGTGGCAATTTCACCAGGTACATATGTACAACCTCTCCAGGGTAGTGAGCCGGCTGGCTCTTTTAGGTCTTGCTTTGAATTTTCCTCGTTGGCGCGGAGGGTTCGGGAGGCCCAATGGGCCCATAGTGTTTTCCCATTTCGCGTTCGCGCGACCACCGCTGGCTTGCCGGTTGAAATATTGACTCCTCAGTTAGTGTCCTCACTTCGATTTGTGTTGAGTCTATTGCTCATTGCGCCATCCATCCTGCATTGTCCCCCATTGTACACGGTGCCATTTACACCATTCTGGAAATCCCAGTTGCCCCCAATTAGTTAACTTGCCTTGGTTGGCCTGCTGGCCCTATATTCATATCTTCATTTGACGCGTTCGGACCGCAGTCCGCGTTACTTATGTATTGTCTCCGGGAATTCCGTGATGTTGCCCAGGCCTCCGGAGATACCTACATCACTGCGCTTCTCTCTTTGCGACTCGAGCCGCTCCAGGTATGGGGTCGACGTTCTTTATCGCCACTCTCTGGCAGTCATTGCGTACGTACCTGCTCTTGACTCTTACCGTTCACCTCATTGGCTCACTACCACGTGCTCCGAGCATCATCGAGTGGTACTGGATGCTTGGCTAGATGATATGCGCCACCGTCCGTAGAATCTTCAGGGCCTCTCGATGATCCATCTCTGTCGATCTCGTCCGGTTACCCGTCTGTGTGCAATGCGCTCCATGTGTTCATGCTGTTCACGATCTCGTCAACGATACCGCTCTCCTCATCTCTCCTCCTCGAACGATACACTACGCGTTAGAGATTCCTCCAGTGAGTTTCCGTCCCTGATTTCCCTGACTTGGGCTTCTTCTCAAGATCTCTCCGGGGGCCCTTGACATGTGACCGACCTCGGCGTCGCCACTGTCCACCCGACCGTCCACTTCAGCATAGACAAAGCTAGCAGTAGCCTTGTTGATGGGCTCACTGCCCAGACCTGCTGTTTCACTCCTTGCCCATTTGCATCTTCAGCATCCCACCTTCTCTGAACACTGTCTCGACTATTTTGTGGACTTGACGAGCCATTTTACTCGCTCGCCACTGCACTTCCTGTCTTGAGGGACTAGTGGCTTTCCTGCTGGCTCCGAGTCCGCTAGGTTGGTGTCTGCTGTACTTGGCTCCGGTTGAGCCAACAGCCTTGTTACTGGCTCACTTACCTGACATTCGGGTTCTCGTGGCACAATGAATGTCTAGTGGGTTTCTGCACCCACCTCGCCTTATGTCAACACTAGTGATACCTGATCGAGTGGTCCAAGCAGCCATGGATGCTCCGGGCTAGATCAGCACCCTTTTCCTAGGTCTGCCAGGCTGGTAGACTCCTCCCAAAGAGCTGCCCCCCCGGGGAGACGATACGATATATTTGTTAAGAGGCAGGACAGTAAGAAGTGCGTAGATGAGAAGGGGACGCACCAAAAGATTCCTAGGCGTCAAATCAATGGGCAGGAAGGCACACGCAAAAGTTGCTGCGGACAAAGAACCATACGACAAAGGGACACAGTCACAGCGAACCACCCGATCAGCAACAGCACTCGTGCGTTTTATCTGACTAGACGCTACAAATTCGAGGCACGAACTCACGCTGAGACCCAGGCCTTGATTTAACATGAACTAATCCAGATCGAACTAAACAGTATTCTTGATGGCGACATGGATGGCTTCATGAAGGTGAATGCAAGCAAGGTCACCGAGAAATAGACACCAGCAGCCACTCTCGAAGAAGCTAGGTGAGGGGGAAAAGGAGAGAGAGCAGAAATATACCATCATTTGAACCTACCACACTTATCTCAAGGTGTCTCTTTGGAGAGAAAATGCACTGCTTCATGAATGGTGAACCCAAAAGGAACTGGAAGGAATAAACGGCAGAACATGTGTGTTGCCTCCTTTCTTTCTTTCTTTCTTTTTTTTTTGGAAACGTAGTGTGTTGATCGGACAACACGAGTTGAGCGCAGCCATGGAGACCAGGAACTGCGCATACATCCCTTCGTCTCTGTCTGCCTCTGTAGAAAACCAAATACTAGGTCGGCCAGATGATTGAATCGACAGATCAGGTGATGGTCGTTCTCGAAGCGATGAAAATGTGGTTGCTGAAGGTGGCCAGGCCGCCAGAGGACGGGGCAGCAGGATTCGGGAGGAAGGTGCAGGTGTACAAGCGAGCGACCTACTGGTGAGGGTGTCCTGACGCTTTGTAGACATGATAGAGCTCACCAGGGGCGAGAGGGTCTTGTCAACGGGAAATACTGTACTATAAGATATGGTTGACCGCTCCCCGTCCCACCAGACACGAAGGTTTCCTTACGAACTGGTCTGTAGCCGAGGCGATAAGGAGTGCCGAGTTTGGTGTTCAAGGATACCCAGAATCTCTGTGAAGATGTAAGTTGGATGACTGTTTGAGTTACGAAGGGTGCGAGGCAATCTGAGACCGTGATGAGGGAAATCATCTAGGGAGGGGAAGTACCGGGTTAAGCAGTAAGCCGCATGGAACGCTAAGAAAAGATACGGTCAACTCACTCCTCCGGGTTTGCCCGAACCCCCAAAGGGTCTGGACCCGCTGCGTGGGTGAGTAGAGGAGATGGAGAAAAAGTCTATCCACGCGATATTCACTGTCAGGTACTAATGCAAGCCACTCAAACCACGTCCTCGGTCCTGACCTACGTCACCCCAGCCCAATGCGTCCACAGCAAGCCCCAATATGTCTCGATGGAAAATGGCAGTGCTTGTATGAGCTGCGCGAGGCCACTGCGGCTGGGCTGACGGGAAGAAGGTTTGCCAAAAATCCATAGCAGTTCAAGGGTGCCGTAGGACCCGCCAAGATGACCCGATATGATCGTGCCCGTGATCAACGGTCCGGTCGGCGGTAATTAGGTACGGGCCCCGGCGCGGTCGGTGGCGGGGTATATGAGCGCTTGAACACAGGCTTCCTCACCTTCCCTAGAGTTCGACATCCCGCCCATAAGGGCCCTACC
>JBBPKT010000770.1:0-13971 GCA_038089395.1 Pulveroboletus frians
GCTGACGATTTTTGTACTGTTGAAAGATGTCAATGAATGCTAGTGCGTAGTGACTCTGAAGAGTGATTGAGCAATGCTAACATTCAGAAAGGCCAAACGATGGTGCTCGACCATCACAAACCCCGCAGAAAGTTGACATTGCCTGATTTGGTATGTCGCGGGTGCCACACTCGAATCAACCATGGTCATGTGATCTCAGCGTGCAAGCCAGGTGAAACCGTCCATGACATCATTTCTGTTTATCATTCGAGAGTAGACAAGAGCATATCGTAGCTTAGCCCGACTGCGCTGTAGCATGCCCACCCTTGCCATGTACTAAATAAACTGAGATCATATTACATCCTCATCACATTTCATCTGCTCATCATATCTGCCCGGCTGATGACCAGAACCATATGTCATACTAAGTCACTGGGAATGATGAATTACAGTGCACCATACCCCTCTCGCGCCAAAACGTCATCATCCAATTCTTCCCCCTCGTCAGCAATCACCCTGTCCAGCTCGTGCTCGAATTCATCAACTCCTACATCTTCTGCTGCCCCTTCTGTAGGTTCACCAGCCAAATCCTCGGGCTCTTCATCCTCGATCTGCTCATCAATTTCCCTACGGCCTGGTTCTTCCTGCTCTGTGCCATCTAGCAGGTCTTCGGCTCTCCGTCCTTCCCGCAGCAAGAATTCATCCCATTCTCGAGTTGCTTTGTGACCGACCCCTCCACCCCGAAATCGCATGAACATGTCACGATCAACGAATCTAGTTGTAGCACATTTAGCTTACTCAGAAATAAAGAAACACGTAGAAACCTTACATGTTGACATAGAAATAGCGCCAGTCAGTGTTTGACTCACTGTCTGCTTGACGAACAAAGCTCTCATCAAGGTAGTCATTTGTTCTGCCATACCCGAATCCCGGAATGAGGTGGACCCCTCGGATAACCAGATCCGGATCAATAAAACCGAACGCATCAGTCAGGTGATCCTTTTCAAAGAACTGGAGACGGTACAGTCTTTTCGCATCCCATCCAGCGAGGTAGTTTGAATCCATTTGAAACCAGCGGATGAAAAGGACATCCATCCGAATGGGCTTCTTGAAGTGTGAATACTGGTCCTCTCGATGCTGGACCATGACATGGAAAATCTTGATCACCCGCGCATACCAGTATGGGTGTGTGTGCTCATCCTCCCGTGAGAGAACCATGACATCAGCACGAGACAGAGGGTTGACTGTGTCTTGTTCACGCCGGAGATCATAAGTAGTGTAGTTGACACGTAGTAAGGGGTGGTTGTAGATTTTGTTGTTCTCGAAGACAATGCAGTCCCGGTCTTCATCTGTGAAATCGTATTCATCTCCATCATAAGCAAGTTCCTGGAAGCGTGCCAGGACATGGTCCTTGAGCCGAGGAATGAAATTCTGAGACGCAAACCATTAGCTTACCAGTAGTACTTGAAGAGTGGTACTTACCATGATAGCAGGATCATCTCCTTGTCCTGCTAGCCATTCCAGAAGGTCCTCTACATGTCGTGATGTGGCAGCAATATAATAATGGTCACTTGGGGGTGACTGTGCTCGCACAGGTCGCTGTTGTTGGATCTCCTTGGTGTTAAGTGATTCTCGTGTGGCATTTACCCGGTGAATAAATCGCTCTATTGCTTCTTGATTTGCAATGCTTGTAACCATAGTAGTCTTTTTCTTCCCTGATCGCACAAAACGCCGTTTTGAGGAGCGATGTTCAAGCTCACCCTGACAAATCATCGTAAGCTGAAGAATAGTCAATAACAATAAAAAATACTACTGTCTGAGTGGAATAATTATCTGTTGTCCCATACTGTCGGATTGTATTCACATAGTCCCCAAGTGCGTGATACTTGTATGTCGACAGATTTAAAGTCTTGACCTTGGGCCCAGTTGCTAATCTTGCTGTGGATGTTGATGCCTGGCGATTCTTGGCAGCTAATGCAGCCTCACGTCGACCCCGTGCTGCATATTCTTGGGGAAGCTCGCTCGTATGGTAATACTCACATGTGGTCTTATGAAACTTGTTGACCGCTTGACTTAAGGACGTTGTCGCTATTTCGAAAAGTGAGAGGGTGTCGTCTGTGTGCAGGCGCAACTTTGCAAATGCATGCCATGTTTCCAGCTGAAACAGTAAGTTGAGAACGATTGTATTGTGCGGTTCTGGAAGCAATCCCTCAAACACAGGAAAAGCGCACTGGCGAAGAGTCATGTCACGGTCTAGTTTTTTGATCCGATACACACCTGTAATAGATCTTCAAAGTCACGAGCACCCAATCTACTCATAGATGATGCGTTTTGATGAAACTTTCTGATTGTTCCACGTCCAAAGGTAGGAACATGGCGATACCTGGCTCCATATCATCATCAATTATGCGATACAGAATAGATCAGTGTTCCCCACCTCCAATTCAGTTCTTGAACAGCCAAACCTCCAGCCGCATGGAGAATGCGCATTAAATGAGTGAATATTGCTTTCCACACACCCAACTCAAACTCATGAAGGAGGTCGACAACCAAAAGCAGGAAGAAGTTAATATCAAAAGTACTGAATGCGCTCTGTTGACAAGATAAGTATCTTATTGCTCCAATATGGATCAGGTCACATACACGGACTGGTGTGAGCGACTGATGCTCTAGATATTTCGCTACATCCCTACTTGAGATCTTCTTGCCATACTTGAACATTTTTCGGCGTGCTTTCTCAATCTTCTTGTGGTATGCGTCATTGTTTACACGGTGTCTTGTCCTCGTGACCATATCATCTCTACTTCCCATCTTATGTACCTCTGCCTTTTCAGCTAGACACCGGGGACAGAGATTTCGCCCTAAAAATTTGATGCACCCCATTATCACCCTGTTGAGTTCATAAGACAATCCAATCTGAATTATGTATATTATACGAGACTTACTTTTCGGGATAGTCAGCAGCCTCGGAGAAGAAACGGGGAAATGATCGCCTAGTGATACCATCGGCAAACTTGATTAATAGTCCAGACTCATATGCCTTTCGAAAGGCATCATCATCCAGCAAGAGTCTCCACACTGCATGTGTTAGCTCCCGCTTGCAGTGAGTGACAATCTCAGCCGTTGCTGATTCATTATGATGAGCGCGTATGTAGATATCCTGAAAATCTTCAGGTAGCTGGAAGAATTGGTTAGTTTTCATGGGCTCTGATGACAAGTAATGAGACCCTCACGCACCTTTGGAATATATGCAACGTGATGACATGCCCCTGATGTCGGCTTACCACGGATGTATTTCGACTGGTTGCCAAAAAAGAGATAAATCGGCCATAGTGATGCCGTGCCAAAGTTTGCAAGCTGGGTCGCATCGGACCAGAACATGAGAGGTATGACAACACGCTCATATGTATCATCTGGCTCTCTCGGAAGGGCATTGGCTTCTACGTGGGTTTTTAGCATTTCTGGAGATGTATATACCTCCGAATAAACTCTGAGCTTGCGACCATCAGCTGACGTCCAGTATTCTTCAAACGGAGTGACATGAAATAGCTTTGAGACCTCGTCACTTAAGACTGATTTGATAATGTCGACAAGCAAGCGGTGGGTGACATTGACTGAGAACTTTGGGATGTTGGGATCGTCCTCGGAGGTATACTCAACGTTCTCCTTGAGCAGGGGAATAGTGACCATGCTCTGCTTCCAACCATGCTCAGATCGGAAAGGATTACCCTCCTCATGGAGGTACTTCTGTATATTCTTCCGTTCCTTCTCATGAGAAAATTTTGCGGCCGCGGCGGCATCGAATTCCGAGTCTTTGATAAACGTGCAAAGGCGTTGTAGCTCGGCAATAGACTTTGTGTTTGAACCAGAATACTGCCAACACATGAGTAAGCCGGCGGTGGGATTGCTGAATGCTGAGAACAAATTATCCCGTGTAATATCGGCAACTGGATAAAGACTGCCAACACGACTTGCCACATGGGGAAGATCCTGCTCGAGTGTTGGGGCTTCAACACATGAGGCAATAGTATGATTTTGATCGGGATCAAGTGTTGGTTGTGATGGATATATGCGAAAGAGACCAAAGTGATCAGGTTTGGTTTGGTAGCGAGCTGTATTAGTCGGTCGTGGAGCAGGTACACTTGAAGATTGGGCAGAGGATTGTGCAGCAGCTTGAGAAAACATGTCTATTGTGTCGCCAGGCAAGTAGTCATCATAACGGGCAGGTAGGCGAATAGACCGTTTTGAGCGACGAGAAGTTGTGGGTTGTGATGCACCAGTTATCGTCTGAGTATCAGGAAGTCCAGTCTGGTGTTCATCATTGAGCTATGCAATAGAAATCGAATGGCTTTTCAGGAAATATAGCGTGAATACACTTACCTCCATTGGCAGCTCATCACCATCATCATGCGCATGCTCTGGACCAGCCTGGGGTGAAGAGGGAGGGACGGGGTCTTGGTTGGGTTCAGCTAAAGCAACTTGATGCTCGGGCCTTTGCATGCGTCTGTGGGAGCTGGAAGACTCTTCTGGACTTGGGCTGCGTGACGGAATGGATGGATCCCGATAACTAGATTTTCGCCTTTTCTTGTGATGATGATCGCTATGGCGTTTCTTGGCAAGCTGGTTATGTCTGGAATATAAATCGTCAATGCCAGTTTTATACGCTTTACACTGGGATTCATGTGCACTCTGTGCCTTCACAACACTGAATACTTTGCCACAGAGACACCGAAGAGTACCCGAGTCTTCCATGGCTCAGTGAAGGGGATGGACGGACACGATGATCAGCCCGAGGTTGAAGATTCAAATCTGTCTCTGTTTGACGTGAGAGCATATATGTACATCATGATACCTATCGTCTACCTGCCAAAGTTGCTTAGAATCAGGTTTATATGCTAGGTTGACCGATAAACTTACTGGTAAGGTATTCTATGTGGGCATGGGTGATGTGGTTAGAGTTGCGTCGCTACCACTCAGCGCTCAGCCTCAGATCAATTTAGGAAATCCAATTAGATAAGCAATTATCTTTGCCTTTTACCAGTACTTTGGCCGTCCGTCGGCACTTCCATCTCACTATTTTCCTACCACCACTGCCTTGAGGATATTCAATATGCGACATCGTTCCAGATCTCCTGTGGTTTCTGACGATGACACATCAAACTCCAAGTCATCGAAGAGCGAAGGATCTGACTCTGAGTTGTTGAGGTTTCAGCATGCTACGGTGAAACGGAACAAGAAGCATCCAAAAGGAAACCCTCGGAAGACTAAGAAGAATAAATATCGCAAGTAAGTTAGCCTATAATCTATTTTATCTTACTGATCCGCGACTGCAGGAGTTCTGCAAGTGTTCCGCATGCTGAGAATGACTTAGATGCCTCGGACTCCGACAACAAACCTGAGGCCAACTCAAGATCAATAGAGAAGGAATATGGAGTTGCTGCTCGTGCAGTCGCCCGATGTGTCGATCTTTTCTGTCACCCTCGCAAGGTTATCGACTACATCATCCTGCTGAAGGAAGAAGAAGCAGTGAAGAAGGGTGATCTTGAGGAGTCTGAGGCCGAACGCAAGAGACGGGAGGCACTTCTCCAGGTAATGTAAGTTGAATTCATGCGCATATATCCCACAACATACTATCTAAACTGCTTCCTAGCCCACCTAAGCAACGGGATCGTTACCAGCAAGCATACGACACATTTATTGAATTGGCTCCTGGCTTGAAGGAGCTCATCAACAATCCAAAGAAGCGTGATGAGCTCCGACACACCCTAAGTGGGGTGAGTGCACGCATATACATATCTTTTTCATCTAACTCAACTCCTACAGATGAAGAGGGTTATAATAAGTGTGCGATCTGATGATTGTGCGAGACTCAAGGAGCGAATCGGTCGTTACATCCCAGCAAACCCAGCAAAGGACATTATTTCACCTCCCATCCACGATGGCCAAACCTCACGGTCTCATCTAGGCTTCAACCACCCCATCCTCGCACGTTTTCTTTGCCCAGTCGAATATGTCAAGGACTATGATGACGACTGTGATGGGTATGAGAGCTGGCACTTGTATCCGAACAGATTCCTGACCTATCATAATAGTACTCGCCAGAAACTGTTGAACGGGAAGATCAAGGTAACCTCGGACATGTTTCCAGCTTTTGTATGGGCAGGCGAGCCACCAGGAGTCGATTTCGATGAGGACTGCATGCTCGAGGGCATGTTTGAGGGTTATTTTCTCTCGCGGGTAGGTCATCAACTTGAATAGTTTTTTATCTCTCAACTCAATGTGGGAATAGGTAATGCGTCACATTTTTCGGGGTGCATCCAGTGCCTTTGGAGAAGAGCCCACTGGTAGTCGTTCATGCAATGCTGAATTGCATGAGATGAGCAAGGTTGTTGCTCCTAACATTGCATATGCATGTCTTCAGGTGCGTAGCATTATGTTGGATTGACTATGTGACTTACTGTGTAATTTGGATATACGGTTAGGCCCGATTCAACATCAGCTCGAAAAATAGATGGTCGGAGAAGGATGGTGCATTCAACTATCGAAACTTTTACTATGCGGTATTAGACATAATTGAGGACTGTGCGGACAAGGAATGGACGGATTCACTCCTTCGGTTCCATAACCGGTATGTTTCTCGACATCCTTCTGTGCTCACTCCATACCTGCCACATTGGTCAGTGTCGTCTTTGGGAATGAAAACGGGCGTGAAGATAGCAAGTCCAAGGATGATTCAGGAGAAAGGAGCAATGGCCCTGGTTCCTTCCTTGCAAGGCTGCGTGCCCAAGGAGAATTGCGTGCCAAGGAGAAGGCCAATACTCGCAGTGAGGGCAATACTGGTACAATGACCACGGCCAGAACTACTGAGACTTCGGCTTTTGGAACACCTCAAGCTCGAGTTCCTCCGCGTTTCACATCACATCCCGATGCTCCAACTGGCATGACCACTGCATCGTCGTCTACTCTAATGGTCGGTACTACCCCATCACAAACCCCTCGCACCACAAGGAACGGATCCACCACTACTCCTTCTAGTGCTAGGAGGAACGGCTCAAGGTTGAGAGGACTTGGAGGAGCATCGCCAGCGAGTGAGCTCACCGAATTGGATGAATGCCACCAGGCTATCGCTCATAGGGCGCGAGACAAAAGCAAAGGCATCGTCTATTCGTCATCTCCTCAGAAGTGTAACTGACTGTGCTCACTATGGTAGGCGATGAGTTGGCTAAGCTGGCTCCGGGTCTAGGCAAGGGGAAACGCAAGGCCCATGTTGTATCTACGTCTTCAGATGACGACACCCCCACTCAGGTGGTTGAGAAGCAGAAGAAGGCACCAAAGAGGTCCGGACGAAAGGCCCGCAAGAATTAAGTACGTATCTCTCAGTGTCAGGATCGTCTACATTGTAGGCTCACTATTCCTAGGTTTCACTCCACTGCATCTGTTCACCCTTGTCGCAATCACCCAGTTCTCGTTCAAGTTCCCCTCTCCCCTCTGCCATTGCCGCTGCCAGTGTATCACCAGTCCTCGCTCCAAGTCATTTGCAATGCCCCACACGATGTTTTAATCCATACCATTCCGCGCCGTAGACATGGACGGTCCATAGAGTGTCAGTATACAGGTTGTAGCAAATACAATGCATGGTGTTGTCGTGTTATATCCTATTGCGGGCTAATATCCAAGTTCAATTTGCATATCTGGCTCGTCATATGGTGTCAAAACAATCTTTTTACGTCTGAAAAAACGATTATCAGTCTGGTTAGACACGTCCCAGCCGAAACGACACACCAGGTTGAGGCGCATGGAAGATGATCTAAGCAGTTCTGTACATATCTTCGCTTGCCTACTTTCTGTGAGGTTTGTGATGACACTGGCTCTGGCCGGGTGCAAGCAGTCGCATTCCAGGCCGATGGAAAGTACCTTTTAAGCGGGACTAATCGTGGAATTCAGCGATGGCGAGTTGAGGATGGCCAGCAAGTCGCAAACCAAGCAAGAATGGATGTGGAGGCCATCACAGTGTCGAAGGATGGCAAATGGATCATTTGTGGAGCTTACAGTGGGGGCGCGAGCGTGTGGGATGCAGAACTGGAGGAAAAGGTGACCGACATCGAGGGTACTACAGAACGGGTATGTGCTGTGGATATCTCTCCAGATTCAACAAGGCTGGCCACTGGGACTACCAATGGCAAAGCAAGCATCTGGAGCATTGCGAGCGGAGAAAGACTCGTCGGCCCACTCAAATACAGCACTACTCCCTCGGGGATCAGGTTCTCCCCAGATGGCGACCGAATCGTCGCTGCCAGCAACAGCATCCATGTTTTAGACAGTCACACTGGCCAGGAACTCATCAAAATTGAAACTCCCATACCCAGTCGCACTTGGGCTACTCCACTTGCGTGGTCGAGTAACGGGGAGCGACTATTCTGTGTATGCAAGGACAACCACATCAGGACATTCGATGCAACGACCGGGATGCAGATTGCTGAGTCATCTCATAATCATCTCGGCCACTCCCTCACCCTCGCCGCCAATGAGACATTCATCGCCACCTTCGCATTCAGTTCAATCCTATTCATCGACACGTCGACACTCGCTCTGATTGTTTCAGTTGACCGGGATGGTGACGCAGAAATAGAGTCGATTGCTCTCTCTCCCAACAACAGCTACATCGCAACTGGACTGGTCAATGGGAAAATTGAGATACATGACCTCAGCAAGATTCTGCCCGACTCATATGGCCCTTTTCACGTATGTGGCTGTCGCATTATCAGAAAATCCCCCATCCATCACTCGCACTGATAAATCCTGTAGGAATTGGCTGAGGACAAGGCATCAACATCGAATCGCGGTCACAGCAACAAGCCATCTGATATGAATCACGTAGGACTTTCCCTCCCATCACCAACAATCGCGACTGACTTCATGTGCAGGAGGATTCAGGGAAACACCAACCGGAGCCTGAGAGACACGACGGCGATCTCCTCGATGTATGGCTTTGTTCATCTCCCTCTCGAAACCAGTTCTCACACCGGTACAGGTCGGAATATCAAACTTGTCTGCTTCACAGGCATTTGACTTTGATGAGGTGCGTAATCAACTCGTTCTCCAGCTCCCGCCATGCTAACGATTCTCAAGCCCCTCTTTCCGATTTCATCTGCACATCCTCCAGATGGCAATGCAGGACGCCTACTAGCAGCATCCACCTCGGCAGCGCAGGGAGAAGAACGTCACAATACTGTCGAGTCACGCCAGCGCGACTCGATATTCAAAAAGTGGTGGCGAGGCAAGAATAACAAGGATGCTAGTTCACGCACATCCGCTCGACTCTCTGGAAAGTCGCGACAACGCGACGAACACCAGTCACCCTCGCACTCACCAGTCAGAGAAAATACCGTGAATGCCGGTCCTTCAACAATGGCTGCAGGCCAGCGCCGACGGGTGAGCACTCTTTGATAGACATAAAGGAATAGTTCTGATATATTCACACATCATCTCAGCGAGCAGTGTGGATGCCTGTCATAAAGCCACCAGTCGGTCCTTTCTCGCATCTGTATATACAATGACTCATCGCATATTACAGCCCAAATCATCTCGCAAGGCTACGACCACGAAACAACGTCCAAACCAAGGTGCTTCCTCTAGCGCACAGCATGGCACGCGCGCAACAGAGACAGACCAGGTGCGTCTTTTTTCGGTATGGTAAACCTCGTCGTGACAGGTCACATTCTATTAGGCAGAACAAGCTCGCCATCCGTCTGAACCATCGGCTGCTGGAGTCCACATAACAGTATGTGTCCCTTGTCCATTTACAATCAAACTGACAGTCCATCAACGCCAGGAAGGAACACAGTACACATCCTTCATTATCACTGTTCCCACCTGGATGGTTTGTTTCCGTTCTGGCGCACATGATACGACAGATAGTTCTCGGTGATTTAATGCGACTCCTCCAAGAGTACCATCCGTAGGACATGGATACAGTATGTTTGTGTTTGTGCCCCCTCGCTACCTCTGCATGAGTCCTAACAACACTTATAACTGAGTTCTCTGAGACGATTATTCAACTGTCATCGCAGTCTATACATGTAAGGTTTAAAATCGGGGGCGTGCGATTGATTAGACCTATTGCTATATAAGTGGATCGGAGACGCCCCACGCATATCCTTTTTGGGATTGCCTGTATGACCCCATCGCCATGGACGCTGTCGTCGTTGAGCGTGCCCAGTTCATCGTCGACCGGCTCAGAACGTGCGCAATGTGAGTCTATAAAAACTTCTCTAGCTGACATTTCTCTAGTATCCCTGACACGGCGCGTCTCTTGATCGTCATCGCGGGTGTCCCAGCATCTGGGAAAACTTCCTTTGCCGCTCGTCTCGTCCACAGGGTCAATGCGCTCCTCTCTCATTCTCCAGCTCAATCCAAATCTGACCCCCAAGCCATCCTGGTGGGGATCGACGGCTGGTACCTCACCCGAGCCCAACTCGATGCCATGGACGATCCAAAACACGCACACGATCGTCGCGGGATTCACTGGACGTTCGACGCTCCGGCCTACGTTGAGTTTGTCGCTCGATTGCGCCACCAAGTCTCTGTGGCCCATCATGATCACGATCCTTCCAATCCGTCCATTATCTATGCCCCTTCGTTCGACCACGCGCTCAAGGATCCAACACCCGATGCAGTGATCATCAGACCAGCCCACCGCATCGTCATCATCGAGGGATTGTATACCATGCTCGACATCGAACCCTGGTGCAGAGCAGCTGCCGAAATGGACGAACGATGGTGGGTCGAGATCGACCCTGTGCGCGCAAGGACGCGCTTGGTCAAACGACATGTACAGACTGGTGTGACCAAAGACATGGACGAGGCCCTTTGGCGTGCGGAGAACAACGACGAGGACAGTGAGTGTACGCCGGATGTATCGATTCATGCTCATGACAGGATGCGACAGACGGGAGGTTCATCTCCGGAATATGTTTGAGGTGACGTATACCATCCAGAGTCTTGATGACCCAGTGTATTCAATCTGAGCAATTCGAGCGTCGTTGTGGCCTAATTCGTAAGTTTGGGCCCCCTCCCCCGCATCTAGTGTCCCTATGGATAACGGCCACAGTATGGTGCTGCACACAGGGCCGCATGCAATATTTTCTGTGATGTGATATGATGCTCGCAATGTCTACTTTTCACCACACATTGTCTGATCCAGCATGTCGGACGTGTGCCAGAAATCCATGACTGGCATGCATGCGCACGTTGTTTGACGGTATTGGATTCAAAAGGTCTCCCTTACATTTTTTTTAGATGATTTCATTGGCGATGACGAGCGGAGCGGCCAAGTCGCGTACGGTATCGGGAATGGACACTGTCCTTCCGAATGTGTGATCACGGTCATGACGATGCTGATCACTGCAAGTGGTTTCACGGTAGTATACTTATACTTCAGGCTGCCCGTGGAGCACCACGGATCGATGCGTCTTTTACTTACGAGGAAAGTACTGAATATCGATCGGTTTATGGGGCATCAGCGACAGATCTCCACACCAGTCACAGCGAACGATTGGGGTGTAGGTTGCCATTGTCTGCCAAGTGAGTACTTCTGCTTAGTCAGTCGGACAGGGATAATAGTGTATGCTGAACACGCGATTGTGAGACACATACTTTACAGCAGATCAACAACATGCAAAGTCAGTGGTTTCATACGAAGTCATGTAGCGTGCGATGTGTGATGGCAGGTCCATAAAGACATGGCAAGTATCCCGTCGACTTGCTCCGCGCATAGGCTATCGACGGTACTGTCCATGCTTCCCGCGTTGTCTGGGAGGTGGCCGGTAAGGGCCACTCGGAAACGTGCGAGTGTCGTTGGGACAGGTCTGCCAGCGAAACCGTGCCTGTAAGTGCAACTGGAGAGACGAAAGCACCAAAACCGACCATGTACATGGATAAGAGAGTTTGAATGGGCCGGCAGATTCAACATACGATTGTCTCCCATGCATGGAGAATGTTGACCCGGGGTTTGAGTGGGGCGCAGTCTGAGAACGTGCCGTACTCCGTGTACAGCATGATGCAAGCTGGACTATGCGCAGCCATCGCGAATGGAGCCTTTTAACCAAGACCTGGTGATTGCTTGCAGGTCGCAGAGTGAGACTACCTGTAGTAATGATCATCATTCCCAGTGACTACCCACTTGCCAGGCTGTCTCAGTGAGGAGATGTTGACAGGACCCAAGTAAGCATAGGCGCTGAGGCCACGAAGAAGCCGCGTGGACAGACCTTTTATATATCGAGGGCATCACGAAGGAACCAAAACCCATTGACATTTCGACCCCGACGACGTTTGTACTGTTGAAAGATGTCGTCAATGAATGCTAGTGCGTAGCAACTCTGAGGAGTGATTGAGCAATACTGACATTCAGAAAGGCCAAGCTATGTTACTTGACACTGGTCACTCTGGCGAGGTGCAAGCGGTCGCATTCCAGGCAGATGGAAAGTACCTTTTAAGTGGGACTGACAAGGGAATTCAACGATGGCGAGTTGAGGATGGCCAGCAAGTCGCAAAGCAAGCAGGAATAGATGTGGTGGTTATCGCAGTGTCGAAGGATGGCAAGTGGATCGCATGTGGGACTTACCGCGATGGTGCGAGCGCGTGGGATGCAGAACTGCAAGAAAAGGTGATCAGTGTGGAGAGTACAGAAACAGTATGTGGACTGGATATCTCTCCAGATTCAACCAGGCTGGCCACTGGGGTTCGGAATGGCAAAGCAAGCATCTGGAGCATTGCGAGCGGAGAAAGACTCGTTGGCCCAGTCAAACACAGCAACATTCCCTCGGGGACCAGGTTCTCTCCAGACAGCGACCGAATCGTTGCTGCCAGCGACAGCGTCCACGTTTCCGACAGTCACACTGGCCAGGAACTCATCGAAATCAAGACGCCCATACCCAGTCGCACTTGGGCTACTCCACTTGCGTGGTCGAGTAACGGGGAGCGACTATTCTGTGTATGCGGGGACAACTACATCAGGACGTTCGATGCGACGACCGGGACACAACTTGCCGAGTCATCCGCTCATGACCGTCTCGGCCACTCCCTCGCTCTCGCCTCCAATGAGACATTCATCGTCACATTCGCATTCAGTTCAATCCTATTCATTGACACCTCAACTCTTGCTCTGATTGTTTCAGTTGACCAGGATGGTGACGCAGAAATAGAGTCGATTGCTCTCTCTCCCGACAACAGCTACATCGCAACTGGACTGGACAATGGGAAAATTGAGATACACGACCTCAGCAAGATTCTGCCTGAGATGTATGGCCCTTTTCATGTAAGCCTTTGTTGCATTGTCAGACAAGCCCCATCATTTGCACTGATAATTCATGTAGGAATCAGCTGAGGACAAGGCATCAACATCGAATCGCGGCCACAGTGACAAGCCATCTGATATAAATCACGTAGGACTTTCCCTCCCATCACCAACAATCGTGACTGACTTCATGTGCAGGAGGATTCAGGGAAACACCAACCCGAGTGCGAGAGACAGGACGGCGATCTCCTCGATGTATGGCTTTGTTCATCTCTCCTTCGAAGCCAGTTCTCACACCGGTACAGGTCGGAATATCAAACTTGTCTGCTTCACAGGCATTTGACTTTGATGAGGTGCGCAATCATCTCGTTCTCCAGTTCACACCATGTTAACAATGCTCAAGCCAATCTTCCCGACTTCATCTGCGCATCCTCTAGGGGATGATGGCAGACACCTACCAGCAGCATCCACCTCGGCAGTGCGTGGAGAAGGAAGTCGCAACACTGTCGACTCACCCCAGCGCGACTCAATATTCAAAAAGTGGCTGCGAGGCAAGAATAACAAGGACACTAGTTCATGCACACCCGCCCGACTCTCTGGGAAGTCGCAACAACGCGACGAACACCAGTCTCCCTCGCACTCGCCAATCAGAGCAAATGTCGTGAATCCGGGTCCTTCAACAATGGCTGCAGGCCAGC
>JBBPKT010000771.1:0-13951 GCA_038089395.1 Pulveroboletus frians
GAAAAAGCGCGCGAAGAGGCACAGGTGACGTCCTAGCTGCTTTGTCTTGAAGGATTCACCTCTAAAATGAAAAAGGCCGCGGAGGAGGCTCGGGAACAGTCCTTGGCTGAAGCTGCCCAAGCTGCACTTCCTAGGCGGTCATAGGAGATGTCTTGCATTTGTGCGTCTTGGTGGGTAAGTGGTGCCCTCGTGTCTGGTGGTTTGGCGGATGGTTGCTCTCTTTCATCGTCTGGATGTATCTCATACTGGTAACACAGGATGCAACCATCTATTTCTGCCGATGCCCGAACGCGAATCGGGCTCGTCTATGCAGTCAGGAGCTTGTGAAGTTGTCACCAACGATATCACGAGTGCCACACGTTCTACGACACATCAAATATAATTTGGCATTGCCGGTTATACTACGTTTCTGGGTCTCCTTAAAAGCACCTTTATACCAAGGAAATCTATAGATATCACATGGCACACAAAGTAGGTACATGTCCGACATTGACGCCAGGAGCCAGCAACTTGGGAAAATTGGCTGTTCCGAGACCAGTCACAGGGCCACAGCCAATTGTGACGTTGGATCCGTTGGATCTACATCCTGGATTATTTTGTTGGCCATAGTGGCATCGTCGAAAGCGCTTGCGAACGCGCGGAAATAGATTCACAAGGAAAGGATCGTTTCGACATTCAGAATACGATCCCAGTCGTCGATCCCGCTCGTTATCGGGTTGACGAACCTGATAGTCGATTTGCTGACCGCAATACGGGCCCATCAGTAATCATGATTAGGAATGTGCCGCTGGCAGGGTGAAGCAGGACGCTCCGTGAATGAGTTTAAATCTACCATCGATCTATGTCCCGAGGATATGGGCATGAGGTAAGATTAAGGACAACCAACATACATACAGCAACGAGACAATTCGCTCCATTAGCAGAAATGTCAGGGAAGATACGGGAACTATTGTCTTGTTGAATTCTTCAACGTGAAGTGAAACGAAAGCACACCATCTCAGTGGAATTCCAAATTTTAGACGGGTAGTTGGGATAATAGTTTGTTAGGTAGCGGTCAACAGCCGACTCCTGGTACGAGGGCGTGGTATAGTTGTTGAATCCACTACCACAGTAGATGGCCTCCTCGCAGGCCGCCGTCTCAGGCTCGTAGACTGCGGGGTCGGATAGCACCGACGAGCTCCGGGGAAACCCGGATTGGATATCTTTCCATTGATAGGCTGACTTCCCGTCGGCTAGTCCAAGACTAAGAATGAAGCTGTGCGAGGGACTGGAGAGGTTTACCTGCCAGTAGAGTCCAAGCAAAACCCACCGTTAGCGGCGACACCGTAGTCACAGAAGGTGTATAAGATGGTGATACCCCACGAATGAGGTCGAGATAACATTTGCAAGCATAACCGTTCGGGACCTTGATGATAAGTCATCAAACTATTCTGGAGAGGTACTCCAAGTAAATGTATACCGACCCTCATCCACCACCATACGGATGAGGGTAAATACCGTCCTGGCTCGGGTCGCCTCGAAGGTGCGTAAGAGGCACCGGGAGTATCGGGATTGTTAAATGAGGTATCTGAGAGAGTGATATCGTTTGCAGCGTGTATATGAGACCTTCGTGACGAACCCGTCACCCTATTGCCAACAACTTGGTATAGAGTCACCGTTTGCGATGACCCACAAGCTACGTAGCCGATCATCAGCAACACAGAATACAATCTCTCGAATTGGCTGACCAACGTGTTCCTTTCTAGGGTGTGACTATAGATTTATACCGCGTCTACAGGAGACGCTCTGCCTCCTCGACAGTGTCACTTCAAGCCAATTAGACATTAACTGGGTACGGCTGCCGTCGACACCGCTCTGCAAGAGCTATCATCGAACTACCTTGATTTTCTCGTCGCTGGAAGAAAACGTCTCGAGGACATCTGCAGCAGACCAGTGCTTACCGTATTTATTGGAATGGGTGTGACATCTCCACGAGATAGTCACCAATGTTATCGATGGTCCCTCGAGTCAGAGCAAAACGCAGCGGGAGGGAAGTGGTAGGATCATGCCGTCCAACCTGCAGGGAGGCGGGTACGCCTCTCGTGGAGGGTTTAATGAGAGAACCGGTTCTGCAGCAGCAAGGTGGCCGAAACCAAAGTCGACGAAGAGAGGAGCACATTCATGACAGGAAGTGTTTCGAAGGCCGTATTAGAGCTTCATATGAGAAGATTGATGGGATGCAACAAGCGCAACAGCGTGATACCGTGTGAGATCAGACAGTCATCCTGGATACCCTATAGGAGTTCCATGCATATTTGGGGTGTGTAGTGCGCGTAGTGATTCCCGGCCCTGATTCTGAGAGCTCGATGGCGGGTGTTGACGAACCGAGGGCCCAGACGCAAGCAGCGGAATCCCGTCCTTGCTGAAGCCCAGTATACGTAGGAAGGAGTGGTCACGAAAGCTGCTCAAAATGCAGTCAACAACAATCGTCTTAAAGTAGTTGACGACGTTCTTCTGATCTGCGGAGGAGTACGTGGCCCGGAAACGACTTGCAAAAACACATAGCAAGAGGCCCTGAAGAGCGAGTGCTTGCAAGGTGTCAGGTATGTAGTATCAAGTATCGGCGAGTTCGCTCCTGAACTAAGGCCCGCCAATGATATGCAAGCACGGCTGGTGTCACATGCTCGAACGCACCAGGAAAAGAACGTGGACTTGAAAGACTTAGCGCTCGTCCGTGACCCTAATGGATTAACCAGAGTGTCCGAGACAACACATTCCCTGTCATAGAAGATGTCACTATTCACGTTTTCCCCTAGGACTTTATTGTGGCACTTACCATGCATTTAAATCAGGCCAGTCGGGGGACACTGATGCAGGGATGGTTCCCACGACTGAGAAAAACCAAGGGGGACGTGACACAAGAGCGGGTCTATTGTATACCCTTATCGGTCGGAAGATGGTTGACCCTACTCCGGCAGATTTCCAGCAACATCATGAATAGGTCGAAACACACTTCGTTTCCCCGTCGAGGTCACCACGCACTTACCCTTGAGGGCGGACAGCACGTAACGCCAGGACTATTCCTGACAGGGATGCCGGGTGAAATAGACAATGCTGAGTGCTGCTCCTCGGTACAATCTGTTTCCTTTGCGCGGGTAATTTTTTTGCCCTAGGATGCACAATCGCTCATTGAGTCCTATAATAAGCGCTCTGTGCCAGAATAACCGGGGTCTTTCCAATGGGGTATGAACCGTCCGGATAAGTATGTCTGAAAACCCCTATCACACACCGTCGAATCCAGTGTCCGCGTTTCGGAAGAATCCCACGGGCGCAAATTCTGCCTCGAGAGGACTGCGCACGTGAATTACACCGTCCAGACCGGAGTGGGGTGGTTGAGAGAATTCAGTGAGGCCCAGCGGGACACGTAGTTTCCAAGGAACAATTTGTGGTGGCATAGCTGCCGGAGATGGGGGTCGCACAGCGGAGGTCAAGATGCGCGTTCCCTGAGCACAAATTCAGAGCGGAGTGGTCCCGTGGTAGCTGCGTGAAAGCTGTGTGCCCTCCTGTGGCGCGGACCCAAACCTGAAGCTTGATGTCGGTTGTCAGCGCTCAGCACTGGCCGGTCCTGGGCCTGGGTGGTCATGCAAGCTTACCCTTGCCATATTATAGATCAAGACGCTGATTTGTACGGACATCTAAAGCTTCGTTGCCGGCAGCGACTAGTGGGTACTTGATGCATCACCTGGTGACCATAACGGGCCTGCTAGGCGTCACTGCCTTCAGAAGAACCGACACCATGCCATCCACTGGCAAGTTTGTCCTGTACTCCCCCCAAGGCATGGAGGCCTCCATTTCTCAGCTGGTTGCCCTTCAAATCATGCACTGTGATGCCCGTGGAGAACGGCAAGGAATGTTGACTCAACAACTCGATGCGTGCTTTTCTTGGCGTACCGTACTGGTTTCCCGGGCCACATTTATATACCCCCCATGACGGAACACACCCAACCTTCTCTTCTTCACGAATTCATCAACTTGCGGTTTCCGCGTGGTAGACAGCACCACTATATAGGAGATGAGCTCCACTCGCTCGTACCCGGGCACCAGTCCGTGTCGTATACCATCCCCATAGAGTCGCCGTTACTGATCGACAACCCTCTAGAACTCCACAGAATCATGACTTCCGCTGAACGAGCTCATACAGAGCCCGCGCCTAATGGATTCATGAGGTCGGTGATGCAGCACCGCGATATGGACGACCTCGACGAAGGAGTGATGATAATGCCAATTCAACCCAAAAAGAAAAGTTCGTCGAGTCTTGGATATATATCTGTATATGCGCTTAACGGTCTTGATACAGTCACACAGGAAGAGCAAGATGCAATAGACGAAAAGGCGCGGAAACGGGCAATGAGGAACCTTGTTAACTCCTGGCAGGAACGGCTTCAACTAATCAGTGTCATCGTACGTTCGCACATGGTATCGCTCCACATAGTCTGAGGGTGTCCGTGCACAGACTACTTTCTTCGCCTCGACAGAAGCGGCCATGCTTGTAAACACAAAACCAATCAATAAGGAAGACTGGGCAAACAATACCTTGAAGGCATCCAATGCTAGTCTCCTTGGCGCATTGATCCTACACGTTTATGCTGGTGTGTGCATTGTCCGGGATTGTTTTTGAAATCATCTCATTACCCCCTTCGTATGCAGCCGTTCTCTCATTCTTGGGTGCATTCCTCTTAATCAGGTACAAACTAAAAGAGGCTACACATGAAGAGATGATTGCAGAGGGCATTAAAATCGTAAACTCGCCCCTCGAGGGGACCATGCTCACAAACGTTGGGCAGGACGCCATCATTGACCTTGGTATACAAGAAGCGCCCACGAACACTAGACCCCACAGCCACAAGGGCACGTATCCAGTGGAACCACCCATCATTTCGGCAAAACCCCATCTTGAGCAAGTTGGTCTATTCCAGCTGAATATATCGTCCCACATCTTGAGCCGGACTCACGCGCTTTGTGTGTTCCTCGCTGCGGGGGGCTTCATACTTGCTATTGCCGGTGTTATGTTTTACGCCTGGGCCTTGCAACCAATTGCAGTCAGCGTGTTTACATCTGCGTGCCTGGGTGTATCCATCCTGGCTCTGATCGTCTTGCTCATCTGACCCTGACCCGCCCGTGAAGTACCAACCTTTCTAGCGGTGGTATAACGCCACCTGTTACACCCTCGTCAGATGATCGCGTTCACCTGGTTCTCCCTCTCCGATGGCCCTCACTTTCCTCAGACGAATTCAGGGGGTCCATCTCCGTCTCGGCATACATCGGACTCCTGTCGGGATGTATCGTGGGAGTAGGTTTAAGCCTTGCAGACGAGCCGATACCACAAGTAGTGTACTGTAGCTTCGGGTCCCATGGGGAATCGCGGAGATGAACTCGATTAATGAGATGTTACTTTTTGTAAAGCTTGAATGGGACATTCTAATGCAAAGAACTAACCGGTCAGACGGCCCGGTGGTTATATTTGGCTTTCATTCAGCACTCGTAAACGACGCCACCTCGAGATTGCATCTTGAACCCGGCATTATCCAGCACCGGAGTAGACCCGTCTGACATGGCCACATCAATAATACGGCCCCGCGCTCACGGGCCATTGGCCGCTGACTGAAAAGGACCCGCCTCAGAGCCTGGTCGTGCTTCATGCATCCCGAAAAGAGCTCGCTGTCTATCCGACTCACCGAACCAGTCGTCTCTCTCCGCGGTGCACCAGAGCGTGCATCACGCCATCATGAGGACGGGATACCGCCGCCAGCCATCATCCGTGGTCTGCTCACTCTTACGCTCGACAAGCCCACCAAGATATCGAGCATCGAGCTCGAGTTGCAAGCCAAGGCGACCACTCACTATACACAAGGTAATGACTCTCTGCCCCATAATCACAACAGATTACGGTGTTCACCGGGCCACAGGTACCGGACCTAGCCTCACTGATGTTACGGAACAATACATGGTCCATTCTGCATCTGCAGTGGTGTTCAAGATCAACCCCGTGCCTCAGCGTGCCACATCTGCCAGGCCTAGAGTGCAACTTCTTGATAACCATGCTGGGTCCGATGCACGATATGGTACCCCTCTCAACGAAATTGGCGATGGGCACTCGGGGGCTCCATTGAGTGTGCATCCGATGACCCGCAGTGCTAGTCTCGACCCCCGGCTTTCAAGGGCCAGTAGGCCACGGCTTAGCTCCGATGACCTAGAAACCGACAACGGTAGAAGCGCCCTGCATGACCAACTATCGCTTGACCCCACTGGTCTACCCGGTCAGCATTCTTCCGACACCGATCTTTATCCTTTTGCGGCAAGCAGATCACACACTGTCACTAGTAGTTCAGGAATCACAGGGCCGCGGGGTGAGTACTTCGTTACTCATACGAATCAAAACACGTGCCGAGCATGTACCTTAGGCCCTTCAATTCTACCTGAAAGCAGCCGGACACCAGAAAATTTGCGCAGTTCACCGACATCTGTACACTTAACCCATGAATATACTCTGTCGCGCGCGTCTAGCATTGAAGAATTGTCGCACGACAGCGGAGAAAGCCTTGACGTCTCCGCCCCGCGCCCTGAGAGTACCGCGCATTATGGGTTGTCCCGTATTGCAACCGGCTTTTCAGGCCACAGCTCAGAACAAGATCAGAGGGGGAGGTCACATTCTCGCTTTTCGTTCGGAAATGTCGTGCACATCCTTGGTGCGGTGAAGGACCGCGTGCGATCTCAGTCACCGCGTGCCATGTCTCAGCCCCGGTCAAGTGAGCAGGAACGGGGACGATCGGTGAAGAAAGGTAGAGGCAAGGCCGAAGTCAGCACTCATGGCATTGTGCATACATTGTCTCAATTCAGAGCGGCTGATGCATTGGCGGCTGATGGTGCGAACGACCGAGGCAGTAAGGGGGTCGTGTTCGCGGAAGGTACGTTGCTGGCAGATCCTTTCCCACGGCTTGATGCAATGCGGAGTGTAGGGACGTACGTCTATCCGGTATTTTTCGTCATCCCAAATAACTCGCCACCCACACTGAAGGCCGACCATGCATCATTGGTATGGAAGGTCAAAGCCGAGGTAAAACGTTCCGGTGCGTTCAAATCGAAGATGATTGCGCAGAAGGAAGTCATCGTTGTTCGTCTACCAACTATCGATGATCCGGAGGAGGCAGAGGGACTTGACTTGCAGCGACAATGGGATTGTCAACTCCAATATCGTATACAAATTGCGGGACAAAGTTTCCCCATTGGCGGGAAAGTGCCATTTCAGCTCACAATGATACCCTTGGCAAAGATCAAGGTACATTCCGTATTGGTGTATCTGGATGGTGAGTAAATGCAAAAAAGACCAAAGTTGGCTAATCCCTGGCAACTTTCAGAGCGGACGCAGTACTATACTCGATCCGGGACGCAAGCACGCTCGGATATCATACGACGTGCCACGTTGCTAGTCATCAAACACAAGAATACGGATGCAAGGCACAACGAACCTATTTTACCACTGGTATCGGATGAACCAGATGTACTCCACAGGTCCCCCCTATATCCCTTCCTGACGCCTGGAGAGGACGAAAGGGAGGTAGCATCTACCTTTATGGGACCAGGACCATGGACGCTTCGCCATCAGTTGAGCGTGCCCGACTCTTGCTCGATCCTACGTCCCTCAAACCGAACCAAGGGTAGTAATGTCATGGTTAATCACATACTCAAGATAATCTTGAGAGTGGAGAAAGAGGAAGACTCCCAGTTAACGACTAGGAAGAAGAAGCTGTATGAAATTGCGATACATACACCAATACAGATCTTGTCTGTCAGTTCCCCTATCATCCGATTCGCCATGCTTCTCGTACTCACATGTTTGCGTACAGTGCTACTGCACATCGGAATGGTCGTCGCTCCCACGCTATGACGAGGCGCTGCACTCGGATAACGTCTCCCTAGAAGATACATCAACGTGTCCATGTCGTGCTCGTCACAGTGCGAAAGCGCGAGCACACTCAGATTCTCATGCCAGCAAGCTCCTCGTAGTTCCCCAGCAACGGATTACATTCCCCCAAACAGCGAACTTGAGTCCGTCGGGCATGGATACACATCCGTCAGATTCGCTCGCCAGCCACACACACTTGCATGAGCTACTAATGCGTGGTTTGGTGAGCGGGATGGGAGAGGCACCGCCTTCATATGAACCTGTTTATGAATAAGTTATCACAGCCCTTCCAGTTACATGTACTATTGCGAGTTGTACAAAGTACCATAGTCAGTAGCATAATGTGAAAGCGTTCAAGTTCGAGTCCTGAAGATGATGGGTCCAAGTGTATCGTATTCCATCGCCGCGCAATCAATCGATCGCTTCTCTCGCACTCGTTCTGCCGCCCCGACGGGGGACATGCTCCTCGTCATTGCTGTAGTACATATACTTGACTGTAAATTATCGTGGTCCGGATGGCTAGTATGTAGCTTCCGTCTAAGCCTTTCCTGCCTACTTCGACCATAAGTTATGTCTCTTTAATACCGAACACCTTGTTCGAGGCACTGGGATACGGTCGTCTCTCGCGTCACGACTCCCTGGATGAAGTGAATGCATTGTTCTCGGCGGTCAAACAAGTGGTCAGCAGGGGCTAGCAGTTCGAAAATATTAGGAACGTGCTTAGAGGGAATCCACATGACTTTGAGAAGCTGGATTGGGTTGGTAAAGGGATTGTACCGCAAGGTGTTGATGAGATCGTCAACCACAATCGGCGCGATGGTGGATAGGACGTGACACTGTTGATGTCGTCGAACTGATTGGACTGTCCACCGCGGGTCGTGGTAGCACAGGGCAGGTTTAGCCGGTTTGGCACAGCTAGCAAAACTTGATCAATCTGGTTCTGCTCGCTGCTATACACTAGGCTCACTCACGAGGCCGACGTACTTCGTGAGGTGTGAATGGCGTTCTCCCTCATCACACAGCAAAGTTCCCCAGGGTCAGCTAAATGTCGCACACTGGCGCAGAACTCAGATAGCGTTGGTGGATCGTCGAATGATCCGACAGCCCCGCATCTGCATTTGTGTACTATTGGGTTTGCGCGGTCACCACCATGGACATCAGCAGAGGACCCTGTCGGGCAGTCATTTTCGGCCTCGCCTGGTTAAGAAAACAACTTTTTCAAGCAGCACATTGGCAGAGCGAGGGTATTTCTTCCACGTACGTGTGCGTCCCGGTGGTTGTTCCGAGTGGTGTTACGATGGGGCGTTCTCGTCGGCGCTCACATGGCTTGGTTGGCAGCGGAATGTGTCTTTGGAGCGACCGTGTGCTGCAGTTGAAACGTTGACCATTCGGGTCAGACTGTTTCGAGGCAAGTTTGTGAGACAAGCGAGCGTCGATTGACGAGTAGACACGCGCGACGACGGTCTGATATGGTCGAACGTCACATACGCTGGAGACTCAGGCCCAGGCCTCAGCCTGAACCACTTATATTCGTCCATCAATCAGTCGGAACTCTGTCCGCCTGTCAGTACAACACGGTTGCTATGATCACTTTCCTTGTATACATGAAATGGGAAGTTTGGCTCCAAGTGAGAGAGAATTGGGACGGTGAGCCTACAGCCTGTCAACTTGTTACGCATGCTCGCACTAATAGAGGCCTATGATGATGCCTAGGTGTGGAGCCCGTTGGGCCCGGGGTAAGATGCTGGTATTCAAAGTCCCATATGATATTGCAACCGCCACGGCTGACGACTTGCTGGGAATGGGTCATGATGACTCCCTGGCGCGTGGTTGGCATATTTGATAGCAGAGCTTGCTTGTGCACGCCAACACGGAGCCTCTTCAAGCGCTGTAACTGAGGGTCAACAGAAAAGGAAAGGTCTGATTTCACCAACCAGTACCGTCGTCAAGCGATAACGTTGCACAGCTGAATATCATAGCGATGCACCGTGGTCCGGCAGCGGAAACGATATGGAAGTCGTCTGACGTACAACTTATATTTTGACAGTGACTACCAGTGGAAGCGACGCTTTACACCCTGACGGACGGTTAACCAGAAAGAATTCGAGGAAAGGGTCTTAGTCTTACACAAAAAGAGAGATAAACAAGTTTTGTTTGCAGTCGCTTCCCAAAATTATGTCGGAAATTTCTTGTGCAAATAGTAATGAATTATCATATATTACCATAAGATCGTATCTCATTGTAATGCCTGTTAATGGAAATTTAACAAAATTATGTGATTTTTTGCATTGAAATGCCACTTATAATGACTTATAATGAGCCTTGTAATGTCCAGAACAAGGTTAGCATGACTTATAAGGCAGTCGTAAGGGGTCGTAAGCCGGCATCATTACCATGGTGGAAAAAAAGTTCCGACATAATGGCGGCCAAATTGCAGTTGCCATCAGCACTCATACATCCTTACGTGCCAGTACCAAGTGCTGAGGTGACACCTCAGACTACCAAGCTTGACCTGATTCGGATGCCAGGTGCATTATACTATCCGCTGATGCTTCTACCTGGCAACCTGCAGCCGCTCTGAGACGGCGGTATCAAATCATTCATGTGTTCGTCCCCGTCGCTTGAGCTGTCACTCGTTATGACACACGGACTGTTCACTCTCGGGAGTATTGCTCAATTATCCGCTGTTCCCTTCTTCGCCCTTTATAATGGACGATTCTCGGGCAGTACCTGCACCCATCAGTCTGCACCCATCGGTCCATCATGCGCTACTTGCCATTGATTTCCCTGGCGATGCTCACCCCCGTTATCCTTTCTAGTGCAGAACCCACCTTGAGTCCATACCGCATCCACGAAAAGCGTATTAGCCTTCCCCCAGAGTGGAGTCTGGAAAGGCGCCATGATTCTGCCTTGTCCATCCCCTTGCGGTTCGCACTCAAACAGAGGAACATCGAAGACATTGGACAATACCTCTACGATGTCTCCCACCCCAGATCTCCAAACTATGGAAATCATTGGACCGCAGGGGACATTGCTCGCATGTTTGCACCGAGCAACGAGACAATCAACGCGGTCCGTAATTGGCTCATTATAAGCGGCATCAGCGAGCAGCGAATTGCATTGAGTCGTTCGAAGGGATGGATCCAAGTAGATGTGACGGTCGAGGAAGCGGAACAGTTGATGAATGCCGAATACAATGTATACAGACATTCGTCTGGAATCGAGCACGTGGGTGAGTTAGGATTCAATCGAGGTGGATATGATACGCTGATACGAGGAGAACAAGCTTGCGAGGTATATCATCTTCCCGAACACGTCCAGCCCCATGTCGACACTGTTATTCCTTCAGTGCATTTTGATGCTAGGCTGAATCGTCGGTCTGGCGGTGAAACTACATCTACGGCTCGAAATATCGGAAAACCAGTGGCCGGATTGACGCTATCAGCAGACGATGCGATCTCGGGGACCGTTGGTGGGCTGGCGGAGTGTAACGAGTACATTACTCCCATCTGCCTGAGGACACTGTACGGCCTTTTCTACACGCCCGTTGCCACGGACAGAAATAGCTATGGTATTGGTTAGTGGATGTTTCTTTGCGCAAATACATTATGCTTATGGTCGTGGATGTGTAGCGGAATATTCTCCACAGGCGTATCTGCAGAGTGATCTGGAAATGTTTGCACAGAACTACTCAACGGACCTGATCGGCAAGGTGCCTAACATGACTTCGATTGACGGTGGTAAGGCCCTGGTTTCTGTGCGCATGATGGTGGCAAAGTGATATCTACTTATCTGTAGGCTATCCGCAAACTGTGAACCAGAGCCTTGACTTCAATGGAGAGTCAGACCTGGACTTTCAATATGCCATGTCGTTGGTCACTGGCAACCAAACAGTGACGCTCTATCAGGTTGGTGACACGATAGAGAGTAGGCTTGTGTTCCTGTATACTATCTTGAAACCGTCTTACGTACTTGATCTAATAGGTGCATCATTCAACAACTTCCTCGATGCTATTGATGGTGGTTACTGTACTTTCGAAGGGGGTGATGATCCCACCCAAGATAGTGTCTATCCTGACCCCAATCCCGGTGGCTATACAGGTATACAATGCCTATCTATCCTTGGACTGCTGATTTTAAATCTCACAAATTAAAAGGCACTGAGGCTTGTGGGACTGTGCAACCTACTTATGTTATTTCGACATCGTATGGATATAACGAGGCTGATCTCACCCCGTTCTACGCTGAGCGCCAGTGTACCGAGTATGCGAAGCTTGGACTCATGGGCGTCACATTTCTGTTCAGCAGTGGAGATCGTGGCGTAGCAGGAAACTCCCATCTCTGTCTGAATCCCAATGGTGAGGATGGTTCACTTGATTTTATGCTGGGCGGTTATTACATCATGAACTAGGGACACAGACGACCGGTGGACAGATATTCAATCCCACCTTCCCCGCAACTTGCCCATATATCACATCTGTTGGCGCTACAATGGTGAAGCCGAACTCGACTGTATATGAACCGGAGATGGCATGCATGAAGAAGATATACTCCGGGGGTGGATTTAGCAACTATTTTGCTCTGCCCGACTACCAGAAGGATGCTGTGGAGTATTATTTGACGCACCACCGCCCGCAATATCCCCCTACGATCTGGAACTCGACTGGGACGGTGTGGCTTTCATCATGTTTCAGACACGGTAGTGTTGTGTACTGAAGGAGCGTTTCAGTCTCGGGCATTTCCTGATATCTCCGCCAACGGAGCAAATTACGTTGTCGCGGTATGTCGCAGATTTTCTCCCTAGCTTTGTGTTCACAATCTCTGTTCGACCCATAGATTGATGGTGGCTTTCAACGCGTCTATGGAACATCGTGTTCCTCCCCAGTCGTGGGAGCCATCCTGACCATGATAAACGATGCACGCCTCGCGACTGGCAAAGGGCCCATAGGGTTTATCAACCCAACGGTGAGTTACTTTATGTCAGGTACAATGCACATGGATCCCAATTGGTCTTTATCACTGCCCTAGATCTACTCCACAGAGTTTGCTGACGCATTTAACGATATTACTGAGGGCACAAATCCTGGTTGTGGCACGGCAGGGTATAATGCAACAGATGGATGGGACCCTGTCACTGGCCTTGGCACACCCAATTTCCCTAAGCTTCTCCAGCGATGGCTGTCATTGCCCTAGACGATATGGAGTGCTCCTCGGCACAAGTGACTTTGAAGGAATGTCTTTGTATACACATCACATCAGTAAATTTACAAAATGCTTTTATATACTTTTCTGCACTTTCAAGGTTTGGAACCCATGGCAAAAGTGCAAAAGCTCTGAAAGCCATAGCACTTGGGCAGAAGGTGTATCCCAAAAGTTCAGAAACACTCAGCAAAGTTGAAAAGTTTTAAAGCATGGTACATTATGGTAGTAGTCAAAATAGGTAGTGCATTGCTATCAGTATGCAGTACAAAACATTGCTACCAGAAAAATCTCATCCAGCAGAAGCTTGGTGAGACAGTGGGGTGGGAGAAAATAGGAATAGGTGGGTCATGGACATTGGTCTGGGGTGTTTATAGTGTAGAGCAAATGGACACATATATTGCATCATTTGAGAGAGGGGGGCATTCATAGTATAAAGGAGATATAAGTCACAAGTCACAGGAGGAGGGGAAATTGTTGAATGAGCTATGACTTGTTCCAGCCTCATTCTATAGTAGTGTACAGTAGATTACTTATTATAGTATATTATATCAGCTGTACTTACATTGACACTCAGTGTCATATCTGTTCCGTCCTCTGTCTGTTGTGAACAGCTCGTCGCGTTCACTGAGAAACTGAACCTAACCATTGGCTGGACCAAACCATAACCCTAAAGAGAGAAAGTATCAGAGTTACAAGTGTGGCATGCAAAGTGAAAAGATGGCCAGACTGGGGATTGAACCCAGGACCGCCTGGATAATTACCAGTAGCTCTACCATCTGAGCTATCTGGCCAGTGGTAGGTTCAAGT
>JBBPKT010000772.1:0-13945 GCA_038089395.1 Pulveroboletus frians
GATTATATCCTATGTCAAGTGCTCTGTGTATGCTAGGATGAGGCTCACTTGGCAAAAAGTATTCATTGTTAGGGTAACTGTTGTAGAAATACCACTACGAAATCGAGGTGGCATGGATAATGCACCATGTAAATGATCATGTATTGCAAACCAAGTACTGACATGCTGTATAAGTCTGCTAAGACTAACTCTACTACCGTAAAGGGCATGTGGCGATTGGGAATTGGAAACCATTTCCTACCAGATGAGACCATTATGAATGGCCACTTGCCATGGGACAGTGACCTTGTCAAATGCAGGAACAGTGGGACTTGTGATGGTACCTGGGTATGTCCTCAGGTCACTTTGAAGGCAGCAGATGAAAAATCTTCAAAATGTAGTGAGCTTTATCAAGTTCAGCTGGGGTCAGAACGTACATTTTTAAGTATTTGGCACGGCTTGCAGGAGCGTCTGATTCTGCTTGAATCTGTGCTTCAGCTCAAAGCTCATGTAGGACATGGTCTACATATTCCCAAAAGTTGGCGGGGCTCCAAACTTTACTACTCATCAGTTCATTTTCACTGCTTTTATCAGCCCCTGTGGACGAAGAGCGGGCGCGGACACGGGCATGGGACTCTTCTATGACGGCATCAAATCCTGTGAGTGAGTCATGCTAGAGTCAACAGCTCAGCGGGGTCTCTTTCTGTAAGGCATGAAATTCCCACCAAAAAGGCAATGTGTGCCCAATGGGCCGCAGTAATTTCGTACCCACCACCAGGTGCCAGGGACTTGCAAAGAACAGATATATGCGACTTGTTTGCAGTGTGATTGGCAAGCTGCATGGTGTGGGGGTCAGTATAGCAATCGCAGTAAAAAATACCTAGTGAGTAAGCTAACCTTCTGCTTCATATTCGATCGCTGGCTAGTCAATAGGTCTTTAATCAGAAAAATGATCCTTTTGCTCATCTCTGGATCATCCAATGCAGCCTCTGGGATCTTGAATGCCTGTAAGTTCTTCTTTGCGAATGCCTGTATCATGGTGAGTGTCTCCTTCGGTCACCTGTCAACCTGGTACTTATGAAGATTTGGTCTCCCAATCCCAAGACATAGGCCATCAGATTTGGTGAAAGTAGGCAGGCCTGAAGCCGATCCTTCATAATATCCTTTTTTGAAATAGTAAGATTTCATTAGACAATTGTTGTGCTCTTTACTTACCTTAAACTCTTCAGACCCAATGAATGTCTCGGCCACTGACTTCTTCCCTTGAAGCCACATCTCTAGAATTTCTGCACGAATACTGATCATCATATCCGTTGGGTTGAGCTGTGCATGGTTAGTTCACGCGATGAAATCACATACAACTGGCTTACGCTGATGAAGTCATCCAATGCGGTGTCAGGAAGTCCCTTCATGACACAGAGGGAGGTAGCAAACTGCTTCCGCTGTTTCCCTTCACGTTGTGCATCCATCTCCATGGACTCTGAGTGGGGTCGTCTGTTTCCAGAAAGAAGAGGACTATTGGGCAGAGAATCGCCCTCTTGGTTGGGCTCTCCATCTTCCTCACCACCTAGAGCAATCCTGGTAGACTGTCTATCACATTCGGCCACACCATTGCTTGGAACAGAGCCATGTCGGAAGTGAAACTGAGACAATAAGCTGGGCATGACAGAGGGTAGTAGGCGGGTCACAGTCAAATGTGAGTCAGACAATGCTTAGCTTGTTTTTGCTTTAGGTCATGTGCACAGCAAAATTGTATTGAATCTCAATGAGTATACTATGATACATGTGCTCAGATCTGAAAATTGCTAAGAAAATATGCAGGAACACCGCTATGAGGGGTCCACTTGCACAGTACTCTGACAAGGGGGACCACTAGAGGTGTTGTGACGGTAGTTCACAACTTCGAAGACAGAAGTGGATGGAGGCTTGTATGCTTCGGGAGGAGTGTGGTAAAGCTGGGGTTGGTGTATTTGAGTGTCTGTGTGTACAGTGAATGCAATGCAGTGGGTCAACGATTCTGGCAGATGACTCAATGACTGCCCATAAATGGGACCAGGAAAATATGGGGTCGGCTCATTGGAGGGAAGTGAATATCCAGATGAGATGGTCATACCCGATTGCATTGCTGCAGACACATTCTGCTTTCCCTTCCTGGGAGCTGCTGAGACTTTCTCTTTTCCTTTTTTCCTCTTGCCCGCAGGATGGTCAAATGCGGGAATGGTCTCTGTCCCTCCCAGACTCACTTCAGCTGTAACAGACGAACTCTCCTCATCTGAACCCTTTCTCTCTTGGAGAACTTTTGCGCTATGTAGTTGAACAGCTGTATGATCTATTATGTGAGGGGCATTAAGTTCTGCACGCAGGTTACACGGTATGACGGCGGCGATCCTCTTGTAGTTATGTAGGGCATGTGTGTTGACGATGAACAAATTGACGGGAGCGTGCTTGATGACCGTCTTTGTTCTGACTGTTTCCTGACGCTCCTGGAATTTGCGGACTTTTTCTAATTGAGTGCATGAGGCTCTCGCACAGTCATGTTGAATGTTGATGTTACACAGTATATGCTGGTAGAAAACACTGGTCAGTAAGAATCTTAATAAATCGCAATATCACTTACATGGGGTGGGAGAACAATCTTTTGTTCCTGTGCTGGGAGCTCAACGCATGGCATACAGAGTTGTGGGTGGAGCTCTGCAAGAAAGTCAAGCTGGGTGACAAGGATATGGGCAGCGGCAGGCTGTAGTTGACTTGCTGGGACAAGAATCTCGACAATCCTGCCAACTGAAAGCTAACATCAGGCGTTCAGTAGGAGATAACTGGCCTCTGACTCGGGGACACACTTGGTAGGGTTCCCCCTCAGTTTTCTGAACAATAACATACTTCCCAATGTGTGCAATATCACCATCGAGCGTAGTGAACCTCGTGGCTGTATAAAACAGCTTGGCTGGTGATGGTGATGCCATTATCTTGGATGACGCTGTCCTGCCCCATTCCACAGGAGGTTCGGTCTCTCGTCTTCCGTTCTTGCCTTTCCGAGTTGGAAGATAGCTGGCTCCTGTCAAAGAACCTTCATATAATCAGACATCAGAGAAAGTAAAGAAGACTTACCGACTTCCTTTTTGTTTGAGACAGGGATTGCAAGTAATTGCTGCTGCTCTGGGTGTGCTGTCATATAGGCGTGAATATCCCCTCCGGCTTGGCAATGGGTATGAGTGGTCGGATCGAGCCAAAAACCGCCAGTGACGATGTGCTTCACTGCATCCTGATTGGAGAAGACATTGCAGGTATCCTGGCTGGGAGCTTGACGGTTGCTATGGATCAAGGCAAGTCGGAAAACATGGTTGAACGACTCAAAGTGTTCAGTTGAAAAGAGGATTGCTGGACCAAAGCACTGAATAAACATAGGAAGATGAAGTAAAAAGTGGAACTTCACCTTCATTACAAGGATACTCAGAGCACATTGTGAACTGACTGTAAGGAAGTCTTTGATGGTGCGTGATAACGACACCTATATCATATGGGCATTAATATCAGTTCATTGAGATACAGTACTTACTATATATTTTTCCATACTTTCTATTTCCGTGTGCCAGAGAAGTACAACGAGTTCACCGCATATGGTCCAACCTTGTAAGACCTTTTCAGGGACAAGATCGTAGACAAGGAAGGGCATAACTTGCACAAGACTCTTGAATTGTTTGCCGATTAGACTGCCCTTGAACCGAACGACATAGTCGGCGTTAAACGTTGGGGAATTCAATCCGTCCTTGTCAATGGATTTGAGGTGGGTCTGGAATATATTGAGGAGGCGGGCTTTATCGAGAAGATAGACCGTCTGTCCCCAAAAATATTTTACTACACCAAGTAGTATTGTGTGTAAAATTTCCGTTGGTGTATCTTGATGGATGTTAAGACCAGCCATTCCTAGGAGCGGATTGATGGTGTCGTCCACAGACCACCCAGCTAGTGATTCAACAAAGTCATGCTTGAGCTCCGCACGAACCTCTGGTTCAGACATAGAGCGAGAACCTCGCTTTCTAAGTCGCTTTCCAAGATCAAGAAGCCGCTCAATGATAGCAACTGAGGCAGTGTCTCATGTGCCAGTCCTACTGACAGCCCCCTTGACTTTTTCTGTCCCTCCAGGCTCTTTCGCATGTTCTATTTGCTCCTTTACTTCTTCTGAGGTCCTGCTTGGTGTTCGAAGCTCACCAACCTAATGATTTATTAGATAAAACTTAGCAATATAAGCCTAAGAGCAAACCTCGAAAATGCTACAGTAGCCATCATTAGACCTTTTCTCAGCGAGAGTACCACCAACCTTGCAAGTCCAACAAAAGTAGTTGCATCTCAGCCCTCCGTGACTGCATTCCTCAGCCTGCATTGGATTATCGCCAGCAATAAAGATCGCATAAGGAACAAGCATTACTTCTTGATTCAATTTACAGTCCCACATGATAATGCCGTTGTTTCCTGCTGTCCTGAGACATTGATCAACCCACAACACCTGTAACATAGATGATGATATACGTACTCTATGGATTCTTTCACTGCCCCAATGAGTTCCAGTGGCGCAGCATGTGGTGACGATGACACAAACCGAACACAGAATTCTTTCTCCAGCATCTCACGTGGCATCGAGGCATTCGACATGTACATGACATGGTGCTTATTCCATTGTTTTGATACATTTCCTGAGACATCGTCCATAAAGATAATCAGGGGGACTGTGAGCACAATGCGTCCACCTGACTTCTCTCACAATGGGTTGGGCATAAGGGCAGCATGTGCAGACGAGGATACTGAGGATGCTTCAATAAATTGGCCTGAAAAACTAGGAAGGACCTACAAGTGAAACCCAGGTTGAGCTCTGACCCATTTGACTGTATGTCTCGGAACATGCGTGCAAACATTGAGACTGGAACAATGACGAGCTTGGGATCAACAGAGTATCCAAGCTATAAAACACATGTCAGCAATATGGCCTACGCTGCGATGTGTGCTTACCTCGGTTCTTGAGACGCCGTAGCCCAATGTCAACACCTCTGCCATGAGCGGGTCACCCAATCTCGCTTGGAAAATTTTTTTAGGAATGAAATAATCCCTTGATGACTGTTGAAGGAGCTCATTAACGAAGAAGACATCATTGTTAACATAGACAGAGGGTGGCGCAAATTTCTCGGGGAGGTCCAGAAGCATCTTCTCTCTGTGGTGGATTTGTGACATTCAACCCTTTCCATTCTCTGGATAGTCTTGCATTGAAAAACGAGTGAGAGGATTAGCATAATCCTAGAGCCCCATGGGACGAGATGAGCAATAACCAAATACTGTAGCATGCTGACTCACCATTGCAATGGCACTGCCGATGGAGTTGAGGTAGAAAACATTACCAGACGCTGCAGTGACCTTCTCTGTTGGATTTCCTAAGCGCTCCTTGATCCATTCTCATGCCCTGTGCAGGTTCTGCAACGTAGGGACATTTTGTGCACCAAGTGCTGTAGCCCAGTTGAGCATTGCATGTTTCTGTGCCCTTGAGAAGCACAGACGCAGCGAGCTAAATAGTAGATGTGTTACAAATTCCTGTGGGTCGTTAGTACTAACAATGTGGTAATAGTGGGATCAGCCCACCGCCATTGTCAACCAGGGATACATTGGGAAAGCTGGAGAGACTTCAATTGGCTTACTTCATCTTGTAGTTGGCTGTACTTCAGATGGATATTCTGTAACGCCGTTATTCAGTGTTTCTCCACCTGTCAATTATCTCGCACCTGGTATCTGAATTTCAAATTCTCCCTGAAAGTCATCATCCATCTCTACTCCAAACTCGTCATTAGTAGGTTCCATGGGACATGTAAATAGGGATTCTCCTCGCTCCAGTAGGCGGTTCATCTCATCAAAGTAATCTTCGTATAGAGGAATCGTATGATCGGTGAAGTAATCGTCATATAGATGGCCAATTGGAGTTTCTTCTTCATTAAGACACATGGTAGATGGGCTCTCGATGGGCGATAGCATTGCGGTGTTGTCTAGAGGCACAGGCAACTCGTTGATTTGGGCCCCTGGATCGTGAGATGAATGGTGCCCAGCAGGAATGTCTAATAGGACCTTCTCGTGCAAGGAGGGACTATCAAGGGCACTTTCCTTTGCAGCTAGTACTGCTAGCTTGTGTTGTCAGCCAGCGTCATGGCCAGTTTGACCCGGAATATGATGGCGATGTATCTTTCAGAGGCCACCACCCCTTGCAGAACACACCTTACATATAACCATGTCCGAGCCATGCACTTCTTCATAAACTAATAGGTTGTGAGCTGAGAATATAAGGATACAAGAACACGCACAAATGCACTTTTGAAGTCCAAGAAGAATACCTTTGTCTTGTGTCTTGGCATCGGGCCTGCTCGTAAGTGCACTAAATGATGGAGGCTGGTCACACAAGAGAAACATGCGCACTTGAGTGTCTGATCTGATTTGATTACAGATGTGAGTTGAACGTTGATGCACAGACTGCACGAGGCTCAGGAAGCTGGATCACATGTGAGTTCGATCAAGCAGACAAATCGCACTACATGATTATTATCAAACAATGCTGTCGCCCTCGCAATGCCCACAACCTTCCATGTCAATACTGCACGGACATCTGGGGGGTTTTCCCTTGACCCACTGCATCTCACCGTGCACTTTACTAGAAGTAGTCCCTCACTTTCTATTCCTGACCACCTTGTAAGTCATTTCTTTACTCGCCCTACATGCTCTCACCACAAAAACATAGCCTATCATGATATCTGTTCATCTTCTGGATGAACTCTCGGATAAATTCACCTATTTGTGTCAGTATCTGGAACATGTTGAACAAAATTTTCTGCCAGAGCTGTGCCCAGTGAGTAATAAGAAACTTGCTTGCTCGCCTCCTTAACCCATTCATAGGAATTATTCCCGTTTTTCCCACTTCTGCGGACATTCGACCCGATTGAGAGTCACTGCTGGCAGATGCTAGCTCGCCAGATTGAGCACCACCTCATACAAGCGGTGCAAGAACATCAAGATTATATCTTGGCCCGTGAATTCTTTTGGATGGCATTCATGGCCGCATTCCCGACATTTCCCTTTGGTCAGTGGCCAGATTGGCATCCAAGGATTAGCATGTCAGGTGATTTTATTGCGTATTGGATCACGGACCACACCGCTGAGGAGACTACGTCCGAGTCTATGATGAAGGTCCATGAGTTCATTTGAGACGAGTTCATTACTCTCGCTGCATTACTTCCATTCTCTATTTTCCCTGCGGAGCATTGACTATACATTTTATGTATATGTGCATGTGTGTGATCTGGCTGTAAGTAGTGTACAGCAATCAGAGTGTTGGTTCCACCGAGCCTGGACAGTCACATTGGCAAGAGTTCATGTTCACACAGAATACAGTAGACAATGTTCAGTACTTAGTGGTGATGTAACTTATGGCTCCTTTGGCCTCGAGTTAGTGCCATGTACACATCATGCTATGCATTACTTTGTGGTGCCTCTGGTGGCAAGATTACACTGTGCATGTAACACACTGAGCAATACTTGTGGTTCCTTTGACCTTATGACAGTGCTGGGGGTATACCATACCAAGTGACACAACAACCTCAGATGAAATATGGTTGGGCAGATGTATAAAGTGATGTTGTGGCCAATCTTATTTTATCATAGACCAGAGCTCAGCTCTACCTTAGGTTGACCTCAGAAGTCATTAGTCAAATAGTGACCAGTCACGCTATGTCTATCCGGCAATTGTTTAGTCCGATACACCAGCTCTCCATGCGAACCAATAAGGGTTCACGTGACGGGGTGTTTCAGTAAATTCCGAGAAATGTTAGGTTTAGGGTTATGTCAAACTGCCGTGTAATCGGCTGCCAGTAAAGCCACGTGTAATGAGTGTCCACCGTTCGGCGCATCGTCCACTGGTGTGGGAAGTTGCAACACTAGACAAGCGTCGTGACCGTTGCTCATTGACCCCGGTTGGCCAGTGTTTTGGTCGGGGCGAGAGGTTTCGTGACTATCTCCACTACGTAACGGACTCGTGCGACGTGAACTCTCCCGATGGGGCTTAGTTGCCAGTCCGGCAAAGATGCTTCTCCGTCGTGTTTCCATTGGCCCCTCTGGCGCTTGCTCATGAAATAAAGTCCCATGGCTCCCTGCCGAGTCTTCGATGCCAAGCTCGGTTCCCTGACGGCCCTCAGCGCCTGAAAAATGCTCCCCCAGTTTGTATTAGTAGAAGACGGCGTCCTAACTGATCTTCGCCGCCTCCAACTCAGCAAGGTGTGCACATCCCCGGTGTTTACCAAAGGACACTAACTTGCTTCCACTTGTCACAGTTCCTCAATGGTACGCTCTGCATAGCCTAACGTCTTTCGGCGCTGATCTGTCATTTCGGTAGTTGCTGGGTTGGCTGCTTTCGTATGTGCGATGCTATAACAGTACTGATTGGACTTAACACTTACCCGCACAGGTATTTGACTATTGCTTAACCTTCCCTACTGAGGTTCTTCATTTTCATTTTTACATTCAAAATTTTTGACGATGGGACCAGGTAAAATATGTATGGGGTACTGAATGGGGGCTCACACGCATTGTGTTCACTCTGTCGAGATACCTCCCATTTTTTGCTTCTTCACTGGCTTGCTATGGTCTGTTTCACTTTTTTGTCCCTACGGTGCGTCTGATGGTCATTGTCACTTAGCCGCTCTGGTCGACGTAAAGGTGGGTGTTTCCGTGGTACTTACCAACATATCCATATCATCTTCAACATTGGTTTCAGTGTGGAGGCTTTGTTCTCGCTTTAGATGGTCTAGTCATGTCCTCTCGCATTCTACGCATTCGCTGACGTTCCCTCAGGCATTTATACTGCCAGCATCGTATTTGCAGAGGTGATTTTGCTCCTACGCACATATGCTTTGTGGGGTCGCAGCAGGAGGGTGCTTGTTTTTCTGTTGCTGCTGGCAGTCGTGAGTCTTGTTCCGATGCGTATGCGAGTCCATGGTACCTACTCGATGGTTTCTGTACATCTCCAGGCGTTCATTGCGGCTGCCGAGGTGTTGTCGCTGCAAGTCAGCATCTCTTTACCAGAGGACTCCACCTCCATCTATCGTCAGTCTGGTCACCTTGTATGACGAATTGCTAAAGGGCTTCACAGAATTCTATCCATCCCTTTGTGCTTATGGGTCGTCACGGGCTGCCGCACCTCAATATCTTCTACTGATGGGGTACGAGATCAGTACGTCTTTCTCGTACCTTTCTGTCACATCAGATTTCATTTTTATCCAGTTCTTCAGAGCATGAATTCCTGGAGGAAATTCCGAACATACCGCAACATCCGCAGTAGAACGTTGAATACACTGTATTGGGATGGAATCGTGTATATGTGGTGGATTATCGGTAGGTGACTTATCTATCCCACGGAAACTTCATTAATCGCCACATTAACTAGCATTATCTGCTGCCAATGCGGCTGCTCAAATCGCTGCGCCGGTGAGCGTGTACATTGCTGTACTTACCCTCCCACCACTCAGTATATTTCCTCCAACAGGTCACATACATCCCTGCATTTGACACGTTCGTACCCTATCTACGTCTTAGACACCTTCGGTTCTTACTTTGCATTATTTTCATAACAGTGCCCAGGTGGCGGTTCACGGTCTCCTAGCTTCTCGGATTTTTTTCAACCTAAGACGGTGTGATAGAGAGAAGACGCTCTCAGATGAAGTTTCACTTGATACCCTGCGCTATCGGGCTAGATCAATAGTCGATGTCACGACACAAGCAGGAACAGTAAACATTGTGTGATGGCACATTGCAAGCATTGTAAAACACTGATAATAATCTGGTCTGTTGGTAAAATTGGGGAATTTGAGGACCTGAATCAGCAAAGGCACCATTGCCAGGACGAAAAATATGAACCTGCTACTGTTTCTTCTGTTCTTGATCTTGCTTCATACTCATCTCAATGGCTCGAGCAATCGCCTCTTCCTCATCCATTTCATCATCATCACCGTCACCTTGTTCTTCTCCCATGTCAACGTCCCGACCCTCGGACATGGCAATCGCTTGCTGTAACATGGCTTCCTCATCTGCGTCGACGTCTACAGCGTCATCGGCGCGTTCGGTGGAAGGGGTTGCATTTGTCGCGGCGTGACGCGCTTGTTCTTCTGCAGCTTGCCGTGCTTGCTCTTCTTCCATTGACATACGTAATGCCTGCAACCATGATCAGATCCTGGATCGTATCTCCGTGAGTGTAATTTACCATAGCAAGTTCAGGATCCAGGCTGGGATCGACACCGAACTCGAAGTTGTTTGCACCGCCAGAAGTAGATGGACCAGCTGCCCCGGCCATGGCTTCTGGTGGTATTCCGCGGTCCTCCGATAAAATGGGTGAGGACAGTACAAAGTCTGAGAGTAGATGGGCGCCCGGGGGCACAGATACTAAATGTCTATGCCGGGCGCGGTGTGAGTGACCCGTCGGTCTGACTAACGGGGGTGACACTTACGAATTATCGCCGCTGGTAGCATTGTCGACAAACGACTTGAGCACGCTGGATTCGCCCTCCTCGATACCATCCCCAAAAGAGATAAAGTCAATGGCCACGTTGTTCTTCTTTAGCTTCTTTGCGAGCCTGACCATCTCCCGCTCGTCCGCACCTGCGCCCTGCAGAGGTGATCCGACGAAAACGATTATGCGCTGCCGAAGGTTCTTGTTTTCGCGGTGTTTGAGTGCAAGTTGGGCGATGTTTATAGCGGTGGGGATGTCTATTGACCCACCGATCTTGGTCGTCGCTGTATGAATCGCTTTGAGGATCTGACCGAGGTCTTTAGAATGGGTCACAAGGACTTCTGGGCTAGATGGAGAACGAGGTGCGTACGACGCGTAAGACGAGGGGTAAAACACTTACGCACCCTTTGTGGGCCATGGTCATGAGACCGACGGTGTTCTCTGGGTTGGAGTCGGTCTTCGTCTGGAAGATGGTGTTGACCGTGTCGGACTGGGCATCGAACCTCGACGGCACGTAGTCTCCATTCCGCATGTACTCGGAATTGTCGATGATCATCATCGTCGCTTCGAGAGGCATTTTGAAGGACTCGTCGACGTTCACTGGTAAGTGCAGGTCGTCAACTGGGATGACGCGTCCGAAGGTCTAAACCCTAACCTAAGGGCAACAATACCCAATAAGAAATAATTGTGATCGCAGCGAGTTATTTATATGCCCTTGTGTTTTGAGCAGAGCCTGATCAGAGTCCGGCAACACACATCGACCTCGGTCAGTTTGATTGTACTATGGAATGTCCGGTGCTTAATTTTTTTTTAGCCCTTCCCCGGTTAGGAACCGCGCCATAATATTTGCTAATGCCTAGCACATGGACATTGGCGCCCCAAACCCGGGAGGATTATTCAATCGAGTCGGCAACTCAACAGTCAACTAACAGAGAACAGCTGTTTTTTTTTTATAAAAAAAAAATAGCATGCCCCACAAGACCAGGATCTTTGGTATTGCCGCCGGCCCTTCGGATTCCTGATTGAATCGCGGGGACTGCATAAAAACACGATCCAGGTATGCCCCGTGTACCATAATATACTTTCACCGTGCATTATGCTCTCGTCTGCGTTTGTCTTCCTATCTATATTTGCCGCCGCTGCTCAGGCAGGAAAGAGGGGTCTTTGCTGGCCTTGGTGTGAGGATCCCCCGAATGCCTTCTCCCATGATTGACATTTTTCTCTCCAGACAACTCACCTCTGTAAGATCGCTTCCTATCCTATGTCTTCCCTTCCGACTGATTACCACAGTGATCCTGGCGTGTTCAACAATGGCGACGGTGAAGTGGTCGCCATGTATGCTTATTCCAATGTTGCGTCTCAGTTACATATTATTCAACTCACGCCCATAGCTATGACTACGAAACCTATGCACCACCCTCGACCAACGGCAACGGCGGCCTCGGGTTCATTGGGATGCAGCGCTGCCTTGACTGCACTTCGAGTCCCATTGCCGACCTCTATTCTCGCTGGCAAGCCCAAGGATGGGCAAGTACGTCTTCTCATTGGTTCCATGCCCCTCAATTTTCTCAGTAGCTTTTGAACATGTATAGCCGTGTTCAGCTTGAACGAACCTGATGTCAACAGCATCACCCCTAGTCAAGCCGCCTCTTGGTACATCGAATACATCAACCCCCTGGTAGGAATCCGAGCAGCTCAATTGGTAGGGGTTTCGGCTGATAGGACGAAACAGGCCATCAAAAAGGCTCTTCCTGCTGTCAGTTCGAGCACGGCATCTGGCCAGGGCCTGAGCTGGGTTTCAGAGATGATTAGCGCCTGTGCTGGCCAGTGCTACTTTGACTACATTAACTTGGCAAGTCGTTTTTTTCTTTCTTTCTTTCTGGATCATTGGCTCACTGGTGTGGACTTGATTGCCGTTAGCACTGGTACGGGTAAGCGAAGAGGCAGGTCATGTGTCGCTCAGTTTACTTCATGTTACCCTTCCAGAACATCGTTTGCAGAGTTCCAGAGCTATGTCGAATCAGCCCATGCTGAATTTCCTGTGAGTGGTTAGGATCGTACATTTGGGTGCAAGACGTTGACACGCTGCTCTCCACAAGAATTACCAGTTGGTCATTAGCGAGTTCGCCCTTCAGAACCCCTCCGGTGGCCAGTCTGACCAGTAAGTCTACCCGGTTCTATGTGTAGCAGTGCCTGATGGGGTATGCAAGGGTCGCGTTCTTCCAACAAGCGTTTCCCTTCCTTGACGGCGCGTCCTACGTGCAGCTTTACTTCCCATTCGTAGCCACCTCTCCATCCCTACTCGATACGAATGATGCTTCCGGTGCATCCTACGTTGGGACAGGATCATGCCTGTACAATGATGACGGATCTCCATCTGCTGTCGGTAATTTGATGTACTAGAAGAATCGAGTCTTGTTTACTTCTCCCGTAACACGTACAAAAAGTTGATGCGCACATCTTTGAATGCCTTTAGCCGGCACTCAAGTAAAACCCGCACACGAAACGCATGCTCTTCCTCCCTTACACCTTCCCAAGTTGGTTCATGACGCATGGTACATCAACTTTATTCTCATGTGTGGCTGTTGGCACGTTCGTCATGGAACCATGCGGAAGCAAACGCGCTACCTGTGCAGTAAACATTACAGAATGCCAAAGAGGCGTGCGATCCCCGAGTGGGATTGAACCTAATGGTGACCACAACTGTGGGCGGAAACAGTGATATTCTTCAGGCTGTTACCCGCAACCGTTTAGTTATAGCTCCAAAACATGATACATAATTGCTATGCGTCTGAAAAATATCACGACCCGCGCGGGGCCGTAGCCAAAGTTTAATGTCTCGCACTGGCAAATATAAGACAAGTGTACTTAGATCGGTGGGTACCCAGAGGACGAGGCCGAAGATTCCGAATGGCACTATAATTAGAGCATGTGTAAGGGTATTTTTTCTCGGACCGGACATCCTCCCAGGAATCCACCTTAGTGTATTATGTAAGGCTAGATTAGTTAGTTGTTACAATTATATCACTTCCCCCCAAAAAAACAATTGGATATCTTTTTTGAGATTCTTGTTCCATAAGGCTGTGTGTGCCCCTCTTAGAAAATGTGTACCAGTGATTTACTGAGTGAGGGAAGGTATTCTAACAGTACTGCATGCATGTGATGTCCAAATATCATATTTTTTCCAGAATGAACATATCATGATGAACTGTAAATAGTAAAATCACTATTGATATCTAGCAACCTGGGCACTATTTTTTATTAGGCCAAATGTCACTTTCAGTGTCAGGTTCAGACACTATTTCCCAATGACAGAGAGTAGATCTCAGACACAGTGATGATCATTATAACTGTCCTAGACATTCTTAAATAGTGCTTTTACTCTTTGCAGTGATGTGTATATGAAGGTATTCCTTTTGGCCTGCAAGGGATGTGAGCCCTCTG